>JAENJI010000012.1:1946090-1957534 GCA_018901935.1 Pugionium cornutum | reverse complement strand
TTTCTATATCGTAACAAAATTTTGAGACATATATAGAGATGAAAAAGCGTCCAAGTAATTAATCTATCAAAACTACTCGATGCCATGCTTTATGCTTCATTTATAAGACTTTACTAATGAGCACCAATGATCTATATTGAATGATCACTTTAGCTAGCCACTCAACTTGACATGTTTGTACTAAATCATCCGTAACTTTTGATTTAGAGCTCAGAATGACACGAATCTAATGCCCACGTTAAGCTAGCTCAAGTTTCTATATTGTAATAAAAATTGAGACATAAATAGATACAACAAAGGGTCCAAGTAATCCAATCTATCCAAAACTGTGTGATGCAATGCATTTTGCTTTATTTCTAAGCCTTTACCCAATGAGCACCAATGATCAATTTAGAATAATCATATTAACTGGCTAATCAAGTTGACATGTCAGCAATAAATTGTCCATAACTTTTGATTTTGAGATCAGAATGACACGAATCCAATGCACAAGTTAAGCAAGGTCAATTTTATATATTGTGACAAAATTTGAGACAGAACTAGATACGATAAAGCGTCCAAGTAATCGAATCTATCTCAAACTGCGTGATACCATACATTATTCTTCATTTATAAGCCTTTACTCAATGAACACCAATGATCAGTTTAGAATAATCATATTAACTAGCCAATCAACTTGACATGTCCGCACTAAATCGTCAATAACTTTTGATTTAGAGCTCAAAACGACAGGAATCCAATGTCATGTTATGCTAGCTCAATTTTCTATATTTTGAGAAAATTTGAGATAGAAATAGAGACCTAAAAGCATCCAAGTAACCCAATCTATCCCAAAATGCTTGATGCCATCCTTTATGCTTCATTTATAAGCCTTTACTTAATGAGCAACAATGATCACTTTATAATGATCATTTTAATTGGCCGATCAACTTGTCAAGTCTGTACTAAATCTTCCATAACTTTTGATTTACAGCTCTGAATGACACGAATCCAATGCCCACATTAAGCTTATTCAATTTTCTATCTTGGGACAAAATTTGAGACAAAAATAGATACGACAAAGCATCCTAGTAGTCCAATCCATCCAAACTGCTTGATGTCATGCATTATACTTCATTTATAAGCCTTTACTTAATGAGCACCGATGATCAGTTTAGAATGATCACTATAACTAGCCGATTAACTTTACATGTCCACACTAAATCGTCTGTAACTTTTTATTTAGAGCTCAGAATGATACGAATCAAATGCTCATGTTAAGATAGCTCAATTCTCTATATTTTAAAAAATTTGAGACAGAATTAAAGATGACAAAGCGTCCAAGTAATCCAATCTATCCAAAAACTGTGTGATGCCATGCATTATGCTTCATTTATAAGCCTTTACACAATGAGCACCAATGATCAGTTTAGAATGATCATTTTAACTGGCCGATCAACTTGACATGTCCACACTAAATTGTCCTTAACTTTTGATTTTGAGCTCAGAATGACACGAATCCAATGCCCACGACAACCTAGCTCAAGTTTCTATATTTTAACTAAATTTGAAACAGAACTAGAGACGAAAAAGTGTCCAAGTAATCATATCTAATCTCAAAGTGTGTGATGCCATTCTTTAGGCTTCATTTATAAGCTTTTAATTAATGAGCACCAATGATCACTTTAGAATGATCACTTTAACTGGCGATCAACTTGACATGTTTGCACTAAATTGCTTGTAACTTTTGATTTATAGCTCAGAATGACACGAATCAAATGCCCAAGTTAAGCTAGCTCAATTCTCTATATTTTGAGGAAATTTGAGACAAAAACAGAAACGACAAAGTGTCCAAGTAATCCAATCTATCCAAAACTGTCTAGTGTCATGCAGTATGCTTCATTTATAAGCCTTTATTCAATGAGCACCAATGATCAGTTTAGAATGATGACTTTAAATGGCTGATCAACTTGAGATGCCCGCACTAAATCGCTACGAACTTTTGATTTAGAGCTCAGAATGATACGAATCAAATGCCAATGCTAAGCTAACTCAATTTCTATATTGTGACAAAATTTGAGACAGAAATAGATACGATAAGGCGTTCAAATAATCCAATCCCTCCCAAACTGCGTGATGCCATGCATTATTTTTCATTTAAAAGATTTTACTCAGTGAGAACCAATGATCAATTTAGAATGATCATTTTAACTTGCCGATCAACTTGTCATGTCTCCATTAAATCGTCCATAACTTTTTATTTATAGCTCAAAATGACCCGAATCCAATGCCCTCATTAAGCTAGTTCTATTTTCAATATTGTGACAAAATTTGAGACCAAACTAGATACGACAAAGCATCCAAGTAATCCAATCTATCCCAAACTACGTGATAACATGCCTTATGGTTCATTTATAAGCCTTTACTCAATGAGCACCAATAATCAGTTAAGAATGATCATTTTAACTGGCCGATCAACTTGACATGTCCTCACTAAATCGTCTGTAACTTTTGATTTAGCGCTCAGAATGACATGAATCCAATGCCCACATTAAGCTAGCTCAATTTTCTAATTTTAAGAAATTTGAGACAGAAATAGTGACCAAAAAGCGTCCAAGTAATACACTCTATCCCAAATTGAGTGATGCCATGGTTTATACATCATTGATAAGCTTATAGTTAATGAGCACCAATGATCAGTTTAGAATGATAACTTTAACTGGCCGATCAACTTGACATGTCTGCACTAAATTGTCCGTAACTTTTGATTGAGAGCTAAAAGACACACGAATCAAGTGCCCACGATAAGGTATCTCAATTTTCTATATTGTAACAGAATTTCAGACAGAAATAGATATGACAAAGCGTCCAAGTAAACCAATCTATCCAAAACTGTGTGATGCCATGCATTATGCTTTATTTATATTCCTTTACTCGATGAGCACCAATGATCAGTTTAGAATGATCACTTTAATTGGCCGATCAACTTGAGATGTCCACACTAAATCGTGTGTAACTTTCAATTTAGAGCTCAAAAACACACGAATCCAATGCCCACATTAGGCTAGCTCAATTTTCTATATTGTAACAAAAATTGAGACAGAACTAGATACGACAAAGCGTCCAAGTAATCCAATCTATCCAAAAAATTGTGATGTTATGCATTATGCTTCATCGATTAGGCTTTACTCAATGGGCATAAACGATACGTTTAGAATGACAATTTAACTGGCCAATCAACTTGACATGTCCGCACTAAATTGTTTGTAACATTTGATTTAGAGCTCAAAATGACACGAATCTAATGTCCACGTTTACCTAGCTCAATTTTCTATATTTTGACAAAATTTGGAACGGAAATAGAGACGACAAACCATCCAAGAATCCAATCTATCCCAAATTGTGTGATGCCACGGTTTATGCTTCATTTATAAGCTTTTACATAATGAGCACCAATGATCACTTTAACTGGCTGATCAACTTGACATGTCTGCACTAAATCGTCCGTTACTTTTGATTTAGAGCTTAGAAAAACAAGAATCCAGTGCTCACGTTAAGCTAGCTCAATTTTCTATATTGTAGTAGAATTTGAGACAAAAATAGATATGACAAAGCGTCTAAGTAATCCAATCTATCCAAAACTATGTGATGCCATGCATTATGCTTCATTTATTATAACCCTTTACTCGATGAGCACCAATGATCAATTTAGAATTATCATTTTAACTGGCCGAATAACTTGACATGTCCGCACTAAATAGTCAATAACTTTTGATTTAGAGCTTAAAATAATTTGAATCCAATTTCCACTTTAAGCTAGCTCAATTTTGTATATTGTCACAAACTTTGAGACAGAAATAGATATGATTAAGCATCCAAGTAATCCAGTCCATGCCAAACTGCGTGATGCCATGTATTATTCTTCATTTATAAAGTTTTACTCAATGAGCACCAATGATCAGTTTAGAATGATCACTTTAACTGGCCGACCAACTTGACATGTCTGCACTAAATCGTCGATAACTTTTGGTTTAGAGCTCTGAATGAAACGAATCCAATGCCCACGTTAAGCTAGCTCAATTTTATATATTTTGACAAAATTTGAGACAGAACAAGATACGATAATGCGTACAAGCAATCAAATCTATCTCAAACTGTGTGATGCCATGCATTATGATTCATTTATAAGCCTTTACTCAGTGAGCACCAATGATCAGTTTAGTATGATAACTTTAACTGTCCGATGAACTTGACATGTAAGCACTAAATCGCTCGTAACTTTTGATTTAGAGCTCATAATGACACGAATCAAATGCCCAAGTTAAGCTAGCTCAATTCTCTATGTTTTGATAAAATTTGAGACGCAAACAGAGATGACAAAGCGTTCAAGTAATCCAATCTATCCAAAACTTTCTGATGTCATGTAGTATGCTTCATTTATAAGCCTTTACTCAATGATCACCAATTATCAGTTTAGATTGATGACTTTAACTCGCCGATCAACTTGAGATGTCTGCACTAAATTGCCCCGAACTTTTGATTTAGAGCTCAGAATGACACGAATCAAATGCCAATGCTTAGCTAACTCAATTTCTATATTTTGACAAAATATGAGACCGAAATAGATACAATAAAGCGTTCAAATAATCCAATCCCTCCCAAACTGCGTGATGCCATGCATTATTTTTCATTTAAAAGCTTTTACTCAATCAACACCAATGACCAATTTAACTGGCCGATCAACTTATCATGTCTCTATTAAATTGTCCATAACTTTTTATTTATAGCTCAAAATGACCCGAATCCAATGCCCACATTAAGCTAGTTCTATTTTCAATATTGTGACAAAATTTGAGACCAAACTAGATATGACAAAGCGTCCAAGTAATCCAATCTATCCCAAAATACGTGATGTCATCCCTTATGGTTCATTTATAAGCATTTACTCAATGAGCACCAATAATCAGTTTAGAATGATCATTTCAAATGACCGTTCTACTTAACATGTCCTCACTAAATCGTCCGTAACTTTTGATTTAGCGCTCTGAATGACATGAATCCAATGCCCACATTAAGCTAGCTCATTTTTCTAAATTTACGAAATTTGAGACAGAAATAGAGACCAAAAAGCATCCAAGTAATACAATCTATCCCAAATGTGATGCCATGGTTTATACTTCATTGATAAGCCTATAGTTAATGAGCACCAATGATCAGTTTAGAATGTTAACTTTAACTGGCCGATCAACTTAACATGTCTGCACTAAATCGTCTGTAACTTTTGATTGAGAGCTCAGAAACACACGAATCCAGTGCCCACGTTAAGGTAGCTCAATTTTCTATATTGTAACAGAATTTCAGACAGAAATTGATATGACAAAGCGTCCAAGTAATCCAATCTATCCAAAACTGTGTGATGCCATGCATTATGCTTCATTTATAAGCCTTTACTCGATGAGCACCAATGATCAGTTTAGAATGATCACTTTGAACTGGCCGAACAACTTGACATGTCCGCACTAAATCGTGTGTAACTTTCGATTTAGAGCTCAAAAACACATGAATCCAATGCCCACGTTAGCCTAGCTCAATTTTCTATATTGTAACAAAAATTTGAGATAAAACTACATACGACAAAGCATCCAAGTAATCCAATCTATCCAAAACATTGTGATATTATGCATTATGCTTCATTGATAAGGCTTTACTCAATGGGCACAAAACATCCGTTTAGAATGACAATTTAACTGGAAGATCAACTTCACATGTCAGCACTAAATCGTCTGTAACATTTGATTTAGAGCTAAAAATGACATGAATCCAATGTCCACGTTAAGCTAGCTCAAGTTTCTATATTTTGACAAAATTTGAAACGGAAATAGAGACGACAAAGCATCCAAGAATCCAATATATCCCAAATTTTGTGATGCCACAGTTTATGCTTCATTTATAAGCTTTTACATAATGAGCACCAATGATCACTTTAACTGGCCGATCAACATGATATGTCTGCACTAAATCGTCCATTACTTTTGATTTACAGCTTAGAAATACAAGAATTCAATGCCCACGTTAAGCTAGCTAATTTTCTATATTGTAGTAGAATTTGAGACAAAAATAGATATGACAAAGCGTCTAAGTAATCCAATCTATCCAAAACTGTGTGATGCCATGCATTATGTATCATTTATTATAACCTTTTACTCGATGAGCACCAATGATCAGTTTAGAATTCTCACTTTAACTGGTCGAATAACTTGACATGTCCGCACTAAATAGTCAGTAACTTTTAATTTAGAGCTCAAAATGATTCAAATCCAGTTCCCACTTTAAGCTAACTCAATATTCTATATTGTGACAAAATTTGAGACAGAAATAGATATGATTAAGCATCCAAGTAATCCAGTCCATGCCAAACTGTGTGATGCCATGTATTGTTCTTCATTTATAAACTTTTACTCAATGAGCACCAATGATCAGTTTAGAATGATCACTTTAACTGGCCGACCAACTTGACATGTCCGCACTAAATCGTCAATAACTTTTGGTTTAGAGTTCTGAATGACACGAATCCAATGCCGACGATAAGCTAGCTCAATTTTATATATTCTGACAAAATTTGAGACAAAACAAGATACGACAATGGGTACAAGTAATCCAATCTATCTCAAACTGCGTGATGTCATACATTATGCCTCATTGATAAGGCTTTACTCAATGGGCACCAATGATCCGTTTAGAATGATCAATTTAACTGGCCGATCAGCTTGACATGTCTGCACTAAATAGCCCGTAACATTTGATTTAGAGCTCAAAAGGACATGAATCCAATGCCCGTGTTAAACTTGCTCAATTTTCTATATTTTGACAAAATTTGGAATGGAAATAGAGATGATAAAGCATCCAAGTAATCCAACTATCCCAAATTGGGTGATGCAATGGTTTATGCTTCATTTATAAGCCTTTACATAATGAGCACCAATGATCAGTTTAGAATGATCACTTTAACTGGCCGATCAACTTGACATATCTGCACTAAATTGTCCGTTACTTTTGATTTAGAGCTTAGAAACACACAAATCCATTGCCCACGTTAAGGTAGCTCAATTTTATTTGCTGTGACAAAATTTGAGACAGAACTAGATACGACAAAACATCCAAGTAATCAAATCTATCTCAAACTGTGTGATGCCATGCATTACGATTCATTTATAAGCCTTTACTCAGTGAGCACCAATGATCAGTTTAAAATGATCACTTTAACTGTCCGATGAACTTGACATGTCCACACTAAATCGCTCGTAACTTTTGATTTAGAGCTCATAATGAAACGAATCAAATGCCCAAGTTAAGCTAGCTCAATTCTCTATGTTTTGACAAAATTTGAGACGAAAACAGAGATGACAAAGCCTCCAAGTAATCTAATCTATCCAAAACTATCTAATGTCATATAGTATGCTTCATTTATAAGCCTTTACTCAATGAGCACCAATGATCAGTTTAGAATGATGACTTTAACTGGCCGATAAACTTGAGATGTCCTCACTAAATCGTCCAGAACTTTTGATTTAGAGCTCAGAATTACACGAATCCAATGCCAACGTTAAGCTAACTCAATTTCTATATTGTAACAAAATTTGAGACAGAAATAGATACGACAAAGCATTCCAATAATCCAATCTCTCCCAATGTCCATGATTTAGAGATCAAAATGACATGAATCCAATGTCCATGTGAAGCTAGCTCAATTTTCTATATTTTGAAAACGTTTGGAACGGAAATAGAGACGACAAAGCATCCAAGAATCCAATCTATCCGAAATTACGTGATGCCATGGTTTATGCTTCATTTATAAGCCTTTACATAATGAGCACCAATGATCACTTTAGAAAGATCACTTTAACAGGCCGATCAACATTACATGTCTGCACTAAATCGTCCGTTACTTTTGATTTAGAGCTTAGAAACACATGAATCCAGTGCCTACGTTAATCTAGCTCAATTTTCTATATTGTAACAGAATTTGAGACAAAAATTGATATGATAAAGCGTCCAAGTAATCCAATCTATCCCGAACTGTGTGATACCATGCATTATGCTTCATTCATAAGCCCTTACTCGATGAGCACCAATGATTAGTTTAGAATTATCACTTTAACTGGCCAAATAACTTGACATGTCCCAACGAAATAGTCGTTATCTTTTGATTTAGAGCTCAAAACAATTCGAATCCAATGCCCACTTTAAGCTAGCTTAATTTTCCATATTGTGACAAAATTTGAGACAAAAATAGATACGATTAAGGGTCCAAATAATCCAGTCCATGCCAAACTGCGTGATGTCAGGCCTTATTCTTCATTTATAAACTTTTACTCAATGAACACCAATGATCAGTTTAGAATAATGTCTTTAATTGGCCGACCAACTTGACATGTCCGCACTAAATCGTCAATAAATTTTGATTTAGAGCTCTGAATGACACGAATCCAATGCCCACGTTAAGCAAGCTCAATTTTATATATTTTGACAAAATTTGAGACATAACTAGATATGACAAAGCGTACAGGTAATCCAATCTATCTCAATCTGTGTGATGTCATGCATTATGCTTCATTGATAAGGCTTTACTCAATGGGCACCAATGATCCGATTAGAATGATCAATTTAACTGGCCAATCAGCTTGACATGTCCGCACTAAATAGTCCATAACATTTGATTTAGAGCTCAAAATGACACGAATCCAATGCCCACATTAAACTAGCTCAATTTTCTATATTTTGACAAAATTTGGAATGGAAATAGAGACGACAAAGTATCCAAGTAATCCAATCTATCCCAAATTGGGTGATGTCATGCTTTATGCTTTATTTATATGCCTTTACTTAATGAGCACCAATGATCAATTTAGAATGATCACTTTAACAAGCCGATCAACTTAACATGTCTGCATTAAATCGTAAGTAACTTTTAATTTAGAGCTCAGAATGCACGAAGCCAACGCCCACGTTAAGCTAGTTCAATTTTATATATTCTGACAAAATTTGAGACAGAACTAGATACGACAAAGCGTACAAGTAATCCAATATATATCAAACTGCGTGATGCCATGCAATATGTTTCATTTATAAGCCTTTACTCAATGAACACTCATGATCAGTTTAGAATAATCACATTAACTGGCCACTACACTTGACATGTCCGCACTAAATCGTCCATAAAGTTTGATTTAGAGCTCAAAATGACACGAATCCGATGCCCATGTTAAGCTAGATAAATTTTATATATTATGAAAATATTTGAGACACTAATAGATACGACAAAGTGTCCAAGTAATCCAATCAATCGAAAACTGTTTGACACCATGCCTTATGCTTCTTTATGAGCCTTTACTTAATGAGCACCAATGATGAGTTTAGAATATTCATATTAACTCATCGATCAACTTGACATATACGCCGGAAATCATCTGTAACTCTTGATTTGAGCTCATAATCACACGAATCAAATGCCCACATTAATCTAGTTCAATTTTCAATTTTGTGACAAAGTTTGAGAAATAACTAGATTTGACAAAGCGTCCAAGTAATCCAATCTATCCTAAACTACGTGATGCCATGCCTTATGCTTCATTTATAAACCTTTACTCAATGAGCACCAATGATCAGTTTAGAATGATCACTTTAATTGGCCGATCAACTTGACATGTACGCAATATATCGTCCATAACTTTTGATTTAGAGCCCAGAATTACACGAATCAATTTCCCACATTAAGCTAGCTCAATTTATATATTGTGATAAAAGTTGAGACAAAAATATAGACGACAAAGCGTCCAAGTAATCTAATCTATCCAAAACTGTGTGATGTCATTCATTATGCTCCATTTAAATGCCTTTTTTAAATAGCAAAAATGAGGAATTTAGAATGATCACTTTAACTGGCCGATCAACTTGTCATGTCCGCAGTAAATCGTGCGTAACTTTTGATTTAGAGATCATAATGACACGAATCCAATGCACACATTAAGCTAGCTCAATTTCTATATTGTGACAAAAATTTAAGACAGAAATAGATATGAAAAATCATCCAAGTAATCCAATCCATATAAAACTGCGTGATGCCATGCATTATTTTTCATTTATAAGCATTTATTTAATAAGCACCAATGATCAGTTTAGAATAATCATATTAACTGGGCAATGAATTTGACATGTCCGCACTAAATTGTCCGTAAATTTTGATTTTGAGCTTATAATGACACGAATCGATTACCAACGTTAAGCTAGCTCAATGTCCTAAGCCATGCTTTATGCTTAAGCCTTTAGTCAACGAGCACTAGTGATAAGTTTAGAATAATCACTTTAATAGGCCGAACAACTTGACTTGTATGCACTAAATCGTCTGTAAGTTTTGATTTCGACCTCATAATGACACGAAACCAATGCACACGTTAAGCTAGCTCAATTTTCTATATTTTGACAAAATTTGAGACTGAAATAGAGACTACAAAGTGTCCAAGTAATTGAATTCATCCAAACAGCTTGATGTCATGCATTATGCTTCATTTATAAGCCTTTACTTAGTGAGAACCAATGATTAGTTTAAAATGATAACTTTAACTGGCCGATCATTTTTATATGTCCGCACTAAATTGAGGTGTGACTTTCGATTTAGGGCTCACAAACACACGAATCCAATGCACATGTTAAGTTAGCTCAATCTCCTATATTTTTACAAAATTTGAGACAGAAATAGATATGATTAAGCGTCCAAGTAATCAAATTTATCCAATACTGTGTGATGCATGCATTATGTTTCATTTAGAAGCCTTTACTCTAATAGCACCAATGATCAGTTTAGAATGATCACTTTTACAGTCCGATCAACTTGACATGGTCGCACTAAATCATCTGTAACTTTTGATTTAGAGCTCAGAATGACACGAATCCAATGCCCACTTAAGTTAGTTCAATTTTATATATTTTAACAAAATTGGGAACATAAATAGAGACGAAAAAGCGTCCAAGTAATCCAATATATCCAAAACTGTGTCATGCCATGCATTATGCTTCATTTATAAGCCATTACTCAATGCGCACCAATGATCAGTTTAGAATTATCATATTAACTGTCCGATCAACATGACATTTCCACACTAATTCGTCCATAACTTTTGATTTGAGCTCAGAATGACACGAATCTAGTGCCCACGTTAAGCTAGCTCAATTTTCTATGTTGTAACAAAGTTTGAGATAGAAATAGATACGAAAAAGCGTCCAAGTAATGTAATCTATCCAAAACTGTGTGATTCCATGCATTATCCTTCATTTATATGCCTTTACACAATATGAGCACCAATGATCAGTTTAGAATGATGAATTTAACATGCCGATTAACTTGACATGTCCACACTAAATCATCCGTAACTTTTGATTTAGAGATCATAATGACATGAATCCAATGC
>JAENJI010000012.1:1874371-1945590 GCA_018901935.1 Pugionium cornutum | reverse complement strand
ATATATTCAAAACTTTGTGATGCCATGCATTATGCTTCATTTAGAAGTCTTTACTCAATAAGCAACACTGATCAGTTTAGAATAATCATATTAATTGGCCGATACACTTGACATGTCCACAGTAAATCGTTCGTAACTTAGGATTTTGAGCTCAGATTGACACGAATCCAATGCGCACGTTAAGCTTGCTTATTTTTTTTTAAATTTTGACAAAATTTGGGACAGAAGTAGAGATGACAAAGCATCCAAGTAATCCAATCTATCGCAAACTACGTGACACAATCTTGTATGTTTCATTTATAAGCGTTTAGTTAAATAGCACCAATGATCAGTTTACAATTATAACTTTAAATGGCCAATCATCTTGATATGTCTACACTAAATCGTTCGTAAGTTTTAATTTAGAGCTCAGAATTACACAAATCCAATGTCCACGTTAAGGTAGCTCAATTTTCTATATTGTAACAAATTTGAGACTGAAATAGATACGACAAAGCGTCCAAGGAATCCAATATGTCCATAACTATGTGATTCCATGGATTATGCTTCATTTAGAAGCCTTTACTCAATGAGAACCAATGATCAGTTTAGAATAATCATATTAACTAGCCGATCAACTTGATATGTCCGCACTAAATAGTCCATAACTTTTGATTTAGAGCTCAAATGACACGAATCCAATGTCCACGTTAAGCTAGCTTAATTTTGTATAATGTAACAAAATTTGAGACAAAAATAGATACAATAAAAGTCCAAGTAATCAAATATATTCAAAAATTTGTGATGCCATGCATTATGGTTCATTTACAAGTCTTTACTCAATCAGCAGCACTGATCCGTTTAGACTAATCATATTAATTGGTCGATACACTTGACATGTCCGCTGTAAATTGTCCGTAACTTTGGATTTTGAGCTCAGATTGACACGAATCCAATGCGTACGTTAAGCTTGCTTAATTTTTTATATTTTGACAAAATTTGAGACAGAAGTGGAGATGACAAAGCATCCAAGTAATCAAATCTATCGCAAACTACGTGACACAATGTTGTATGCTTCATTTATAAGCGTTTAGTTAAATAGCACCAATGATCAGTTTTGAATCATAACTTTAAATGGCCGATCATTTTGATATGTCTACACTAAATCGTTCGTAAGTTTTAATTTAGAGCTCAGAATTACACAAATCCAATGTCCACATTAAGGTAGCTCAATTTTCTATATTGTAACAAATTTGAGACTGAAATAGATACGACAAAGCGTCCAAGTAATCCAATATGTCCATAACTATGTGATGCCATGGATTATGCTTCATTTAGAAGCCTTTACTCAATGAGAACCAATGATCAGTTTAGAATAATCATATTAACTAGCCGATCAACTTGATATGTCCGCACTAAATCGTCCGTAACTTTTGATTTAGAGCTCAAATGACACGAATCCAATGTCCACATTAAGGTAGCTTAATTTTCTATAATGTAACAAAATTTGAGACAAAAATAGATACGATAAAAGTCCAAGTAATCAAATATATCCAAAAATTTGTGATGCCATGCATTATGGTTCATTTAGAAGTCTTTACTCAATCACAGCACTGATCAGTTTAGAATAATCATATTAATTGGTCGATACACTTGACATGTCTGCTCTAAATTGTCCGTAACTTTGGATTTTGAGCTCACAATGCACGAAACAAATGCGGATGTTAATCTTTCTTAATTTTCTATATTTTGACAAAATTTGAGACGAAAATAGAGACGACAAAGCGTCCAAGTAATCCAATCTATCCCAAACTGCGTGATGCAATGTTGTATGCTTCATTTATAAGCGTTTAGTTAAAGAGCACCAATGATCAGCTTAGAATCATAACTTTAAATTGCTGATCAACTTGATATGTCTGCAATAAATCATCTGTAAGTTTTGATTTAGAACTTAGAATGACACAAATCCAATATCCACGTTAAGCTAGCTCAATTTTCTATATTGTAACAAAATTTTAGACACAAATAGATAGGACAAAGCGTCCAAGTAATCCAATTTATCCAAAACTATGTGATGCCATGCATTATGATTCATTTACAAGCCTTTCTCAATGAGCACCAATTATCAGTTTAGAGTAATCATATTAACTAGCCAATCGAGTTGATGTGCCGGCATTAAATCATCCGTAACTTTTGATTTTGAGCTCAGAATTATACGAATCTAATGCTCATGTTAAGCTATTCAATTTTTTATATTGTGACAAAATTTGAAACTGAACTAGATACGATGAAGCATGTGTATTATTCAATCTATCCCAAATTGTACGATGCCATGCATTATGTTTCATTTATAAGCCTTTACTCAGTGAGCACCAATGATCAGTTTAGAATAGTCATATTAACTGGCCGATCAACTTGACATGTTCACACTAAATTGTTCCTAACTTTTGATTTAGGTCTTAGAATGACACAAATCCAATGTCCACGTTAAGCTAGCTAAATTTTCTATATTTTGCAAAATTTGAAACAGAGATAGAGACGAAAAAGCATCCATGTAATCCCATATATCTCAAACTGCGTGATGCCATGCATTATAGTTCATTTATAAGCTTTTACTTAATGAGCACCAATGATCAATTTAGAAAGATCACTTTAACTAGTCGATCAATTCGACTTTTCTGCGCTAAATTGCCTGTACCTCTTGATTTAGAGCTCAGAATGACACGAATGCAATGCCCACGTTAACCTTTCTTGATTTTTTATACTGTGACAAATTTTGAGGCAGAAATAGACACGAAAAAGCGTCCAAGTAATTCAATCTATCCCAAACTGCGTGATCCATGCTTTATGCTTCATTTAAAAGGCTTTACTTAATGAGCACCAATGATAAGTTTAAAATGATCACTTCAACTGGCTGATCAACTTGACATGTCCGTAGTAAATCGTTTGTAACTTTTGATTTAGAGCTCAGAATGACACGAATATAATGCCCACATTAAGCTAGATCAATTTTCTATATTGTAACAAAATTTGAGACAGATATAGATACAACAAAGTGTCCAAGTAATCCAATATATCCAAAACTATGTGATGCCATGCATTATGCTCCATTTAGAAGCCTTTACTCAATGAGAACCAATGATCAGTTTAGAATAATCATGTTAACTGGCCGATCAACTTGATAAGTTGACACTAAATCGTTCGTAACATTGATTTAGAGCTCTGAATGACACGAATCCAATGCCCACATTAAACTAGCTTAATTTTCTATATTGTAACAAAATTTGAGGCAAAAATAGATACGACAAAAGTCCAAGTAATCAAATATTTCCAGAACTGTATGATGCCATGCATTATACTTCATTTAGAAGTCTTTACTCAATGAGCAACACTGGTCAGTTTAGAATAATCATAATAACTTGCCGATCAACTTGATATGTTAGCAGTAAATCATCCGTAACTTTGGATTTTGAGCTAAGATTGACACGAATCCAATGCGCACGTTAAGCTCGCTTAATTTTCTATAAGACAAAAATAGAGATGACAAAGTGTCCAAGTAATCCAATCTATCCCAAACTACGTTATGCAATGTTGTATGCTTCATTTATAAACCTTTACTTAAATAGTACCAATGATCAGTTTAGAATCATAACTTTAAATGGTTGATCAACTTGATATGTATGCACTAAATCGTCCGTAAGTTTTGATTTAGACCTCAAAATTACACAAATCCAATGTCCACGTTAAGCTAGCTATATTTTCTATATTGTAACAAATTTTTTGAGATAGAAATAGATACGACAAAGCGTCCATGTAATCCAATATTTCCAATACTATGTGATGCTATGCATTATGCTTCATTTAGAGGCCTTTACTCAGTGAGAACCAATGATCAATTTAGAATAATCATATTAACTAGCCGATCAACTCGATATGTCCGCACTAATTCGTCTGTAACTTTTGATTTAGAGCTCAAAATGGCACGAATCCAATGTCCACGTTAAGCTAGCTTAATTTTCTATATTCTAAAAAATTTGAGATAAAAATAGATACGATAAAAGTCCAAGTTATCAAATATATCCAAAAATTTGTGATGCCATGCTTTATGGTTCATTTAGAAGTCTTTACTCAATGAGCAACACTGATCAGTTTAGAATAATCATATTAACTGGCCGATCAACTTGACATGTCCGCACTAAATCGTCCGTAACTTTTTATTTTGAGCTTAGAATGACACGAATTCAATGCCCACATTAAGCTAGATAAATTTTCTATATTTTAAGAAAATTGAAACAAAAATAGGGACGACAAAGTATCCAAGTAATCCAATTTATCTAAAAAAATGTGATGTCATACATTATAATTCATTTATTAGCCTTAACTCAATGAGCACTACTGATCAATTTAGAATAATCATATTAACTGGTTGATGAACTTGACATGTCCACACTAAATCGTCAGTAATATTGATTTTGAGCTCAAAATGACATGAATCCAATGCGCACATTAAGATAGATAAATTATCTATATTTTAACTAAATTTTAGACAGAAATAGAGATGACAAACGTCCAAGTAATCCAATCTATCCAAAATTGTGATACCATGCTTTATGCTTGCTTTATAAGCGTTTACTCAATGAGCACCAATAATCAGTTTAGAATGATTATATTAACTGGCCGATCAAATTGACATGTCCGCACTAAATCTTCAGTACCTTGTTTTTTGAGCTCATAATGACACAAATTCAATGACCACACTAAATTTTCTATATTTTGCAAAATTTGAGACAGAAATAGAGACGACAAAGCGTCCAAGTAATCAAATCTATCCCAAACTACGTGATGCCATGCTTTATGCTTCATTTATAAGCCTTTACTTAATTAGCACTAATGATCTGTTTAGAATGATCAGTTTAACTGGCTGATCAACTTGGTATATTCGCACTAAATCATATGTAACTTTTATTTAGAGCTTCTAATGACATGAATCCAATGCCCACGTTAAACTAGCTAAATTTTCAATATTTTGCAAAATTTGAGACATAAATAGAAACAACAAAGCGTCCAAGTAATCCAATCTATCCCAACCTCAAGATGCCATGCTTTATGTTTAATTTCTAAGCCTTTTCTCAATCAGCACCATTGATCAGTTTAGAACAATCATCTTAACTGACCGATAACCTTGACATGTCTGCACCAAATCATCCATAACTTTTGAGTTAGAGCTAAGAATGACACGAATCTAATTCCCACGTTAAGCTAGCTAAATTTTCCAAATTGTGACAAAATTTGAGACATAAAATAGAGACGACAAAGTTTCTGAGTAATCCAATCTATCCCAAACTGCGTGATGCCATGATTTGTGCTTCATTTATAAGCCTTTACTTAATGAGCACCAATGATCAGTTTAGAATGATTACTTTAACTGGCCGATCAACTTGACATGTTCACACTAAATCGTCCATAACTTTTGATTTATAGCTCAGAATGACACAAATCCAATGCCCACATTAAGCTAACTCCATTTTCTATATTGTAGCAAAATTTGATACAGAAATAGATTCGACAAGGGACCCAACTAATCCAATCTATCCAAAACTGTAAGATGGCGTGCATTATGCTTCATTTATAACCCTTTACTCAATGAGCACCAATGATCAGTTTAGAATAATCATATTAACTGGCCGATCAACATGACATGTCTGCACTAAATCGTTCGTAACTTTTGATTTTGAGCTTAGAATAACACAAATTCAATGCCTACGTTAGGCTAGATAAATTTTCTATAATTTAACAAAACTTGAGACAGAAATAGAGACAACAAATCATCCAAGTAATCCAATCTATCCAAAATGTGTGATACCATGAATTATGCTTGATTTATAAGCCTTTACTTAATGAGCACCAATGATAAGTTCAGAATAATCATTTTAACTGTCGGATGAACTTGACATGTTGGCACTATATCGTCCGTAACTTTTGATATTGAGCTCCAAATGACTCGAATCCAATGCCCACTATAAGCTAGCGCAATTTTCTCTAATGTTAGAAAATTTAAGACATAACTAGATATGAAAAGCGTCCAAATTATCCAATATATCCCAAACTGTGTGATGTCATGCATTATGCTTCATTTATAAGCCTTTACTCAATGCGCACCAATTATCAGTTTAGATTAATCATATTAAGTGGCCGATCAACTTAAAATATCCGCACTTAATCGTACGTAACTTTTGATTTTGAGCTCAGAATGACACGAATCAAATACACACATTATGCTAGATAAATTTTCTATATTTTAACAAAATTTGAGACAGAAATAGAGACGAGAAAATGTCAAAGTAATCCAATATATCCAAAACTGTGTGATGCCATGCTCATTTATAAGCCTTTACTCAATGAGCACCAATGATCAGTTTGCATTGATCACTTTAACTGGCCAATCAACTTGACATGTCCGCCCTAGATCGTTCGGAATGACACGAACTGAATGCCCACGTTGACTTGTACGCACTAAATTTTTTATATTTTGCAAATTTGAGACAGAAATAGAGACAAAAAAGCGTCCAAGTAATCCAATCTATCCTAAACTGCGTGATGCCATGTTTTGTGCTTCATTTATAAGCCTTTACTCAATGAGCACCAATGATCATTTTATAATGATCACGTTTACTGGCCGATCAACTTGATATGTCCGCACTAAATTGTATGTAAGTTTTGATTTAGATCTCTGGATGACACGAATCCAATGCCCACGTTAATCTAGCTAAATTTTCAATATTTTGCAAAATGTACGACAAAATAGAGACAACAAAGCATCCAAGCAATCCAATCTATCTCAACCTTCGTGATGCCATGCTTCATGCTTCATTTATAAGCCTTTACTCCATCAGCACCATTTATCAGTTTAGAATAATCATGTTAACTGGTCGATAACCATTAAATGTTTGCACCAATTCCTTTGTAACTTATGATTTAGAGCTCAGAATGACACAAATCCAATGCCCATGGTAAGGTAGCTAAGTTTTCTATATTGTGACAAAATTTGAAACAAAAATAGATACAACAAAGCGACTTAGTAATCCAATCTATCCCAAACTGCGTGATGCCATGCTTTATGCTTCATTTATAAGCCTTTACTTAATGAACACCGGTGATCAGTTTAGAATCATAACTTTAAATGGCGGATCAACTTTATATGTCTGCACTAAACCGACCGTAAGTTTTGATTTTTGATATCAGGATGACACGAATCAAATGCCTACGTTAATCTAGCTCAATTTTCTATATTGTGACAAAATTTGAGATATAAATATATACGACAAAGCGTCCAAGTAATCCAATATTTTCAAAACTATGTGATGCCATGCATTATGCTTCATTTAGTAGCCTTTACTCAATGAGAACCAATGATCAATTTAGAATAATCATATTAACTGGCCGATCAATTTGACATGTCCGCACTAAATCGTCTGTAACGATTGATTTAGAGCTCAGAATGACAAAAATCCAATGCCCACGTTAAGCTAGCTAAATTTTTGATATTTTGCAAAATTTGAAATAGAAATAGAGACGAAAAAGCATCCATGTAATCCAATAAATCTCAAACTGCGTGATGCCATGCATTATTGTTCATTTATAAGCTTTTACTTAATGATCACCAATGATCGGTTTAGAATGATCACTTTAACTAGTCGATCAATTCGACTTGTCTGCAATAAATTGCATGTAACTTTTGATTTAGAGCTCCGAATGACATGAATACAATGCCCACATTAAGCTAGCTCAATTTTATATATTGTAACAAAATTTGAGACAGATATAGGTACGACGAAGCATCCAAGTAATCCACTATATCTAAAACTATGTGATGTCGTGCATTATGCTTCATTTAGAAGCCTTTACTCCATGAGAACCAATGATCAGTTTAGAATAATCATATTAACAGGCCGATCAACTTTATATGTTGACACTTAATCGTCCGTAACATTGATTTAGAGCTGTGAATGACATGAATCCAATGCCAACATTAAACTAGCTTAATTTTATACATTGTAACAAAATTTGAGAGAAAAATAGATATGACAAAAGTCCAAGTTATCAAATATTTCCAAAACTGTGTGATGTCATGCATTATACTTCATTTAGAAGTCTTTACTCAATGAGCAACACAGATCAGTTTAGAAAAATCAAATTAACTGGCCGATCAACTTGACATGTCAATAGTAAATTGTCCGTAACATTGGACTTTGAGATTTGATTGACACGAATCCATTGTGCACGTTAATCTAGCCTAATTTTCAATATTTTGACAAAATTTGAGACAAAAATAGAGATGACAAAGTGTCCAAGTAATCCAATCTATCCCAAACTACGTGATGCAATGTTGTATGCTTCATTTATAAACCTTTGCTTAAAGAGCACCAATGATCATTTTAGAATCATAACTTTAAATGGCTGATCAACTTGATATGTATGCACTAAATCGTCCGTAAGCTTTGATTTAGACATCAAAATTACACAAATCCAATATCCACGTTAAGCTAGCTCAATTTTCTATATTGTAACAAACTTTTTAAGATAGAAATAGATACGACAAAGCGTCCAAGTAATCCAATATTTTGAAAACTATGTGATGCTATGCATTATGCTTCATTTAGAAGCCTTTACTCAATGAGAACCAATGATCAATTTAGAATAGTCATATTAACTGGCGGATCAACTTGATATATTCGTACTAAATCGTTTGTAACTTTTGATTTAAAGCTCAAAATGACACGAATCCAATGTCCACGTTAAGCTAGCTTACTTTTCTATATTCTAAAAAATTTGAGACAAAAACAGGTACGATAAAAGTCCAAGTTATCAAATATATCCAAAAATTTGTGATGCCATGCATTATGGTTCATTCAGAAGTCTTTACTCAATGAGCAACACTAATCAGTTTAGAATAATCATATTAACTGGCCGATCAACTTGACATGTCCGCAGTAAATCGTCCGTAACTTAGGATTTTGAGCTCATATTGACACAAATCCAATGCGCACGTTAAGCTTGCTTAATTTTCTATATATTGACAAAATTTGAGACAGAAGTAGAGATGACAAATCGTTCATGTAATCCAATCTATCCCAAACTTTGTGACACAATGTTGTATGCTTCATTTATAAGCCTTTACTTAAGGAGCACCAATGATCAGTTTAAAATCATAACTTTAAATGGCCGATCAACTTGATATGTCTGCACTAAATGGTTCGTAAGTTTTGATTTAGAGCTAAGAATTACACAAATCTATTGTCCACGTTAAGGTAGCTCAATTTTCTATATTGTAACAAAATTTAACACTGAAATAGATACGACAAAGCATCCAAGTAATCCAATATATCCAAAACTATGTGATGCCATGAAATATGCTTCATTTAAAAGCCTTTACTCAATGAGAACCAATGATCAGTTTATAATAATCATATTAACTGGCCGATCAACATGATATGTCTGCACTAAATCATCCGTAACTTTTGATTTAGAGCTCAAATGACACGAATCCAATGTCCACGTTAAGCTAGCTAAATTTTCTATAATGTAACAAAATTTGGGACAAAAATAGATACGATAAAAGTACAAGTAATCAAATATATCCAAAACTTTGTGATGCCATGCATTATGCTTTATTTAGAAGTCTTTACTCAATGAGCAACACTGATCGGTTTAGAATAGTCATATTAATTGGCCGATACACTTGACATGTCCGCAGTAAATCGTCCGTAACTTAGGATTTTGAGCTCAGATTGACACGAATCCAATGCGCACGTTAAGCTTGCTTAATTTTTTATATTTTGACAAAATTTGAGACAGAAGTAGAGATGACAAAGCATTTAAGTAATCCAATCTATCGCAAAATACGTGACACAATGTTGTATGCTTCATTTATAAGCGTTTAGTTAAATAGCACCAATGATCAGTTTAGAATCATTACTTTAAATGGCCGATCATCTTGATATGTCTACACTAAATCATTCGTAAGTTTTAATTTAGAGCTCAGAATTACACAAATTCAATGTCCACGTTAAGGTAGCTCAATTTTCTATATTGTAACAAATTTGAGACTGAAATAGATACGACAAAGCGTCCAAGTAATCCAATATGTCCATAACTATGTGATGCCATGGATTATGCTTCATTTAGAAGCCTTTACTCAAAGAGAACCAATGATCAGTTTAGAATAATCATATTAACTAGCCGATCAACTTAATATGTCCGCACTAAATAGTCCGTAACTTTTAATTTAGAGCCTAAATGATACGAATCCAATGTCCATGTTAGGCTAGCGTAATTTTCTATAATGTAGCTAAATTTGAGACAAAAATAGATACGATAAAAGTCCAGGTAATCAAATATATCCAAAAATATGTGATGCCATGCATTATGGTTCATTTAGAAGTCTTTACTCAATGAGCAGCACTGATCAATTTAGAATAATCATATTAATGGGTCGATACACTTGACATGTCCGCTTTAAATTGTCCATAACTTTGGATTTTGAGCACAGAATGCACGAATCAAATGCGGATGTTAATCTTTCTTAATTTTTTATATTTTGACAAATTTTGAGACAGAAATAGAGACGACAAAGCGTCCAAGTAATCCAATCTATCTCAAACTGCGTGATGCAATGCTGTATGCTTCGTTTATAAGCGTTTAGTTAAAGAGCACCAATGATCAGCTTAGAATCATAACTTTAAATTGCTGATCAACTTGATATGTTTGTAATAAATCATCCGTAATTTTTGATTTAGAACTTAGAATGACACAAATCCAATGTCCACGTTAAGCTAACTCAATTTTCTATATTGTAACAAAATTTGAGACACAAATAGATAGGACAAAGCGTCCAAGTAATCCAATTTATCCAAAACTATGTGATGCCATGCATTATGATTCATTTATAAGCCTTTACTCAATGAGCACCAATTATCAGTTTAGAGTAATCATATTAACTAGGCAATCGAGTTGATGTGTCGGCATTAAATCATCCGCCACTTTTGATTTTGAGCTCAGAATTATACGAATCCAATGCTCACGTTAAGCTATTCAATTTTTTATATTGTGACAAAATTTGAAACTGAACTAGATACGACGAAGCATACATATTATTCAATCTATCCCAAACTGTACGATGCCATGCATTATGCTTCATTTATAAGCCTTTACTCAATGAGCACCAATGATCAGTTTAGCATAGTCATATTAACTGGCCGATCAACTTGACATGTCCGCTTTAAATCGTTCCTAACTTTTGATTTAGGTCTCAGAATGACACAAATCCAATATCCACATTAAGCTAGCTAAATTTTCTATATTTTGCAAAATTTGAAACAGAAATAGAGACAAAAAGCATCCATGTAATCCAATATATCTCAAACTGCGTGATGCCATGCATTATAGTTCATTTATAAGCTTTTACTTAATGAGCACCAATGATCAGTTTAGAATGATCACTTTAACTAGTCGATCAACTCGACTTGTCTGCACTAAATTGCCTGTAACTCTTGATTTAGAGCTCAGAATGACACGAATGCAATGCCCACGTTAACCTTTCTTGATTGTTTATATTGTTACAAATTTGAGACAGAAATAGACATGACAAAGCGTCCAAGTAATTCAACCTATCTCAAACTGCGTGATCCATGCTTTATGCTTCATTTAAAAGGCTTTACTTAATGAGCACCAATGATAAGTTTAAAATGATCACTTCAACTGGCCGATCAACTTGACATGTCTGCAGTAAATCGTCTATAACTTATGATTTAGAGCTCAGAATGACACGAATACAATGCCCACATTAAGCTAGATCAATTTTCTATATTGTAACAAAATTTGAGACAGATATAGATACGACAAAGCGTCCAAGTAATCCAATATATCCAAAACTATGTGATGCCATGCATTATGCTTCATTTAGAAGACTTTACTCAATGAGAACCAATGATCAGTTTAGAATAATCATATTAACAGGCCGATCAACTTGGATATATTTGATGACTTGAATAATCATATCGTATCTATTTTTGGATATATTTGATAACTTGGACTTTTATCGTCTCAAATTTTTTAGAATATAGAAAATTAAGCTAGCTTAACGTGGACATTGGATTCGTGTCATTCTGAGCTCTAAATCAAATGTTACAGACGAATTAGTGCGGACATATCAAGTTGATCGGCCAGTTAATATGATTATTCTAAATTGATCATTGGTTCTCACGGAGTAAAGGCTTCTAAATGAAGCATAATGCATAACATCACATAGTTTTGGAAATATTGGATAACTTGGACGCTTTGTCGTATCTATTTCTATCTAAAACATTTTGTTACAATATAGAAAATTGAGCTAGCTTAACGTGGACATTGGATATTTGTAATTCTGAGGTCTAAATCAAAACTTACGGACGATTTAGTGCTTACATATCAAATTGATCAACCATTTAAAGTTATGATTCTAAACTGATCATTGGTACTATTTAAGTAAAGGTTTATAAATGAAGCATACAACATTGCATAACGTAGTTTGGGATAGATTGGATTACTTGGACACTTTGTCATCTCTATTTTTGTCTCAATTTTTGTTATAATATAGAAAATTAAGCAAGCTTAACGTGCGCATTGGATTCGTGTCAATTTGAGCTCAAAATCCAAAGTTACAGACAATTTACTGCTTACATGTCAAGTTGATCGGCAAGTTATATGATTATTCTAAACTGACCAGTGTTGCTCATTGAGTAAAGACTTCTAAATGAAGTATAATGCATGACATCATACAGTTCTGGAAATATTTGATTACTTGGACTTTGTCATATCTATTTTTGCCTCAAATTTTGTTACAATATAGAAAATTACGCTAGTTTAATGTGGGCATTGGATTCGTGTCATTCAGAGCTCTAAATCAATGTTACGGACGATTTAGTGATGCCATGCTTTATAATTCATTTATGAGCTTTTTCTTAATGAACACCAATGATCACTTTAGAATGATCACTTTAACTAGTCGATCAACTTGACTTGTCTGCACAAAATTGTTTGTAACTATTGATTTAGAGCTCATAATGACACGAATACAATGCCCATGTTAACCTTTCTTGATTTTTTATATAGTGACAAAATTTGATACAGAAATAGAGACGACAAACCATCATAGTAATCCAACCTACCCCAAACGGTGTGATCCATGCTTTATGCTTCATTTTTAAGGCTTTATTCCATGAGCACCAATGATCAGTTTAAAATGATCACTTCAACTGGCCGATCAACTTGACATTTCCATAGTAAATCGTCCGTAACTTTTGATTTAGAGCTCATAATGACACGAATACAATGCCCACATTAAGCTAGCTCAATATTCTATATTGCAACAAAATTTTAGACCGAAATACGACAAAGTGTCCAAATAATCAAATATATCTAAAACTCTGTGATGACATGCATTATTCTTCATTTAGAAGCCTTTACTCAATGAAAACCAATGATCAGTTTAGAATAATCATATTAATTGGCTGATCAACTTGATATTTCCGCAGTAAATCGTCCGTAACTTTTGATTTAGATCTCAGAATGACACGAATCCAATGCCCACATTAATCTAGCTTAATTTTCTATATGGTAACAAAATTTGAGACAAAAATAGATACGACAAAAATCCAAGTAATACAATATATCCAAAATTGTGTGATGCCATGTATTATGCTTCATTTAGAAGTCTTTACTCAATGAGCGCCAATGATCAATTTAGAATAATCATATTAACTTGCAGATCAACTTGACATGTCCACAGTAAATCGTACGTAACTTTCGATTTTGAGCTCCGAATGACACAAATCCAATAGGCACGTTAAGCTTGCTTAGTTTTCTATATTTTGGCAAAATTTGAGACAGAAATAGAGATGAAAAAGCGTCCAAGTAATCAAATCTATCCCAAACTGCGTGATGCAATTCTGTATGCTTCATTTATAAGCCATTACTTAAAGAGCGCCAATGATATGTTTAGAATCATAACTTTAAATGGCCGATCAACTTGATATGTCTGCACTAAATCGTCCGTAAGTTTTGATTTAGAGCTCCGAATGACACAAATCCAATGTCCACGTTAAGCTAGCTCAATTTTTTATATTGTAACAAAATTTGAGACACAAATAGATACGACAAAATATTCAAGTAATCCAATATATCCAAAACTATGTGATGCCATGCATTATACTTCATTTTGAAGCCTTTACTTAATTAGAACCAATGATCAGTTTAGAATAATCATATTAACTAGCCGATTGACTTGGCGTGTCCACACTAAATCGTCCATAACTTTTGATTTAGAGCTTAGAATGACACGAATCCAATGTCCACGTTAAGCTAACTTAATTTTCTATATTGTAACACAATGTGAGACAAAAATATATACGATAAAAGTCCAAGTAATCAAATATATCCAAAACTTTGTGATGCCATGCATTATGGTTCATTTAGAAGTCTTTACTCAATGAGCAGCACTGCTCAGTTTAGAATAGTCATATTAAATGGCCGATCAACTTGACATGTCCGCAATAAATCGTCTGTAACTTCGGATTTTCAGCTCAAAATGACACGAATCCAATGCCCATGTTAAGCTTGCTTAATTTTCTGTATTTTGATAAAATTTGAGACAGAAATAGAGATAACAAAGCGTCCAAGTAATCCAATCTATCACGAAGTGTGTGATGCATTGTTGTATGCTTCATTTATAAGCCTTTACTTAAAGAGCACCAATGATCAATTTAGAATCATTACTTTAAATGGTCGATCAACTTGATATGTCTGAACTAAATCATTCGTAAGTTTTGATTTAGAACTCAAAATGACACAAATCCAATGTCTACGTTAAGCGAGATCAATTTTCTATATTGTAACAAAATTTGAGACACAAAAAGATACGACAAAGCTTCCAAGTTTGTGATGTCATGCATTATGATTCATTTATAAGCCTTTACTTAATGAGCACCGATTATCAGTTTAGAATAATCATATTAACTAGCCAATCGACTTGACGTGTCCGCAATAAATCATCCATAACTTTTGATTTCGAGTTCAGAATGATACGAATCCAATATCCACATTAAGCTATTCAATTTTTTTATACTATGACAAAATTTGAGATAGAAATAGATATGACAAAGCGTACAAATAATTCAATCTATCCCAAACTGCATGATGCCATGCATTACGCTTCATTTATATACATTTACTCAATTAGCACCAATGATCAGTTTAGAATAGTCATATTAACTGGCCGATCAAGTTGAAATGTCCGTACTAAATCGTTCGTAACTTTTGATATAGAGCTCAGAATGACACAAATCCAATGCCCACGTTAAACTAGCTAAATTTTCTATGCTTCATTTAGAAGCCTTTACTCAATGAGAACCAATGATCAGTTTAGAATAATCATATTAACTGGCCGATCAACTTGACATGTCCACACTAAATTGTCCGTAACTTTTGATTTAAAGCTCCGAATGACACGAATCCAATGCATACGTTAAGCTAACTTAATTTTCTATATTGTAAAAAATTTGAGACAAAAATAGATACGACAAAAGTCCAAGTAATCAAATATATCCAAAATTGTGTGATGCCATTCATTATGGTTCATAAAGAAGTCTTTACTCAATGAGCGCCAATGATCTATTTAGAATAACAATATTAAGTGGAAGATCAACTTGACATGTCCGTAGTAAATCGTTTGTAACTTTGAATTTTGAGCTCCGAAGGACACAAATCCAATGCACACGTTAAGCTTCCTTAATTTTCTATATTTTGGCAAAATTTGAGATAGAAATAGAGACGAAAAAGCGTCCAAGTAATCCAATCTATCCCAAACTGCGTGATGTGATGGTGTATGCTTCATTTATAAGCCTTTACTTAAAGAGCACCAATGATAAGTTTAGAATCATAACTTTAAATGGCCGATCAATTTGATATGTCTGCACAAAGTCCTCCATAAGTTTTGATTTAGAGCTCAGCATGACACAAATCCAATATCCACGTTAAGCTAGCTCAATTTTCTATATTGTAATAAAATTTGAGACAAAACTAGCTACGACAAAGCGTCCAACTAATCCAATCTATCCAAAACAGTGTGATGACATGCATTATGATTCATTTATAATTTTTATTATGATTCATTCATTATGACATGCCTTTACTCAATGAGCACCAATTATCAGTTTAGAATAATCATATTAACTAGCCGATTGACTTGACGAGTCCACACAAAATCATCCATAACTTTTGATTTTGAGCTCAGAATGATACGAATCCAATGTCAACGTTAAGATATTCAATTTTTTATATTGTGACAAAATTTGAGACAGATCTAGTTACAATGAAGCGTACAAATAATTCAATCTATCCCAAGCTGCACGATGACATGTGCTTCATTTATAAGCCTTCACTCAATGAGCACCAATGATCAGTTTAGAATAATCATATGAACTGGCCGATCAACTTGACATGTCCGTAGTAAGTCGTCTGTAACTTTTGATTTTGAGGTCAGAATGACACGAATACAATGCGCACGTTAAGCTTGCTAAATTTAGTATATTTGACCAAAATTGAGACAAAAATAGAGACGACAAAGCCTGCAAGTAATCCAATCTATCCCAAACCGCATGATGCCATGCTTTATGCTTCATGTATAAGCCTTTACTTAATGAGCTCCAATGATCAGTTTAGAATGATTACTTTAATTGTCCGATTAACTTGACATGTACGCACTAAATCGTTCATAACTTTTATTTAGACCAAAGAATGACACAAATCCAATGCCCAAGTTAAGCTAGCTCAATTTTCTATATGCTAAGAAAATTTGAGACAGCAATTGATACGTAAATGAGTCCAAGTAATCCAACCTATCCAAAACTGTGTGATGCCATCGATTATGATTGATTTAGAAGCCTTTACTCAATGAGCGCCAATTACAAGTTTAGAATAATCATATTAACTGGCCGATCAAATTGACATATCCGCACTAAATTGTATGTAACTTTTTATTTTGAGCTTAGAATAACACAAATCCAATGCCCATGTTAAGCTAAATAAATTTTCTATATTTTACCAAAATTTGAAACAACAATAGAGACGATAAAGCCCCGAGTAATGCAATCTATCCAAAACTGTGTGATGCCCTGCATCATGCTTCATTTATAAGCCTTTACTAAATAAGCACCAATTATCAGTTCAAAATAATCATATTAATTGTCTGATCAACTTGACATGTAGTCACTAAATCGTATGTAATTTTTGATTTTGAACTCAGTATGACACATATCCAATGCTCACATTATTCTAGCTCAATTTTCTCTATCGTAAAAATATTTGAGACAGAACTAGATACGACAAAGCTTCCAAATAATTCAATCTATCCCAAGCTCTACGATGCCCTGCATTATGCTTCATTTATAAGCCTTTACTCAACCAGCACCCATGATCAGTTTAGAATAATCATATTAACTGGCCGATCAACTTGACATGTCCGCAATAAATTGTCCGTAACTTTAATTTCATTTAAAGCTAAGAATGACATGAATCCAATGCTCACGTTAAGCTTGCTAATTTTGCTATATTTTTTTTAAAATTTAAGACCGAAATAGAGACGACAAAGCCTCATGCAATCCAATCTATCCCAAACTGCATGATTCCATGCTTTATGCTTCATTTATAAGCCTTTATTTAGAGAGCACCAATGATCAGTTTAGAATGATCACTTTAACAGGCTGATCAACTTGACATGTCCGCTCTAACTGGTCCGTAACTTTTGATTTAGAACTTAGAATGACACGAATCCAATACCCACATTAAGCTAGCTCAATTTTCTATATTGTAACAAAATTTTAGACAGAAATATATACGACAAAGTGTCCAGCTAATCCAAACTATCCAAAACTGTAAGATGCCATGCATTATGCTTCATATATAACATTTACTCAATGGGCACAAATGATCAGATCCGAATAATCATATTAAATGGCCGATCAATTTGACCTGTCCACATTAAATCGTCCGTAACTTTTGATTTTGAGCTCAGATGACACGAATCCAATGCCCATGTTAAACTAGATAAATATTCTATATTTTATCAAAATTTGAGACAGAAATAAAGACGACAAAGCATCAAGTAATCCAATCTATCCAAAACTCTGTGATGCCATGCATTATACTTCATTTATAATCCTTTACTCAATGAGCACCAATGATCAGTTTAGAATAATCATATTAACTGGCTGATCAACTTGACACGTATGCAATAAATCGTCCGTAACCTTTTATTTTGAGCTCAGAATGACACGTATCCAATGCCCACATTATTCTAGCTCAATTTTCTATATAAAAAAAAGTTGAGACAGAACTGGATACGACAAAATGACTAAATAATTCAATCTATTTCAAACTCCATGATGCCCTGCATTATGCTTCATTTATAAGCCTTTACTCAATGAACACCAATAATCAGCTCAGAATAATCATATTAACCGGCCGATCAACTTGACATGTCCGCACTAAATCATCTGTAACTTTTGATTTAGAGCTAAGAATGACACGAATCCAATGTCCACCTTAAGCTACCTAAATTTTCTATATTTTTCAAAATTTAAGACAGATATAGGGGCGACAAAGCGTTCAAGTAATCCAATATTTCCCAAACTGTGTGATGTTATGATTTATACTTCATTTAGAAGACTTTTTTCAATGAGCGCCAATGATCAGTTTAGAATAATCATATTAATTGGGCGATCAACTTCACATGTGCAAACTAAATCGTATGTAACTTTTGATTTAGAGCTCAGAATGACACGAATCCAATGCCCAAGTTAAGCTAGCTTATTTTTCAATATTGTAATAAAATTTGAGACATAAATAGATACAACAAAGTGTCCAAGTAATCCAGTATATCCAAAACTGTGTGATGCCATGGATTATGCTTCATTTAGTAGCCTTTAATCAATGAGCACCAATGATCAATTTAGAATAATCATATTAACTGGCCGATCAACTTGACATGTACACAATAAATCGTCTGTATCTTTTGATTTTGAGCTCAGAATGACACTTATCCAATGCCCAAGTTAAGCTAGCTTAATTTTCTATATTGTAACAAAATTTGAGACATGAATAGATACGACAAAGTGTCCAAGTAAACCAGTATATCCAAAACTGTGTGATGCCATGGATTATGCTTCATTTAGAAGCCTTTACTCAATGAGCTCCAATGATTAGTTTAAAATAATCATATTAACGGGCCGATCAACTTGACATGTCCACACTAATTCGTCCATAACTTTTGATTATGAGCTCAGAATTACACGAATCTAATGCACATGTTAAGCTAGATAAATTTTCTATATTTTAACAAAATTTGAGACAGCAATAGAGACGACAAAGCGCCAAGTAATCCAATCTATCCAAAATTGTGTGATGTCATGCATTATGTTTCATTTATAAGCCTTTACTCAGTGAACACCAACGATCAGTTTAGAATAATCATATTAACTGGTCGATCAACTTGGCATTTACGTACAAAATCGTCCGTAACTCTTGATTTAGAGCTAAGAATTACACGAATCCAATGCCTATATTAAGCTTTCTAGATTTTCTATATTGTGTCCAAATTTGAGATACAAATAGAGACGACAGAGCATCCAAGTAATCCAATCTATCCCAAACTACATCATCCATGCTTTATGCTTCATATGTAAGCCTTTACTCAATGAGCACCATAGATCAGTTTAAAATGATCTCTTTAACTTGCCTATCAACTTGACATGTCTACACTAAATCATCCGTAAATTTTGATTTTGAGCTTAGAATTGCACGAATCAATTGCCCACGTTAAGCTAGTGAAATTTTATATATTTTGCAAAATTTGAGATAGAAACAGAGACGACAGAGCGTCCAAGTAATCCAATCTATCACAACCTGTGTGATGCCATGATTTATTTCATTTATAAAATTTTACTTAATGGGCACCAATGATCAGTTTAGAATGATCACTTTAACTAGCCGATCAACTTGACTTATCCGACACAAATCGTCCAGAACTCTTGGTTTAAAGTTCAAAATGAAATGCATCCAATGCCGACGTTATGCTTTCTCAATTTCCTATATTGTGAGAAAATTTGAGACAGAAATACAGACGACAAAGCGTTCAAGTAATCCAATCTATCCCAAACTGCGTTACCCTTGCTTTATGCTTCATTTATAAGTTTTACTCAATGAGCACCAATGATCAATTTAGAATGATCATTTTAACTGGCCGATCAACTTGATATGTCCGCACTAAATCGTCCGTAACTTTTGATTTAGGGCTCAGAATGACACGAATCCAATGCCAAAGTTAAGCTAGCTCAATTTTCTATATGCTAAGAAAATTTGAGACAGCAATTGATACAAAAACGAGTCCAAGTAATCCAATCTATCCAAAACTGTGTGATGCCATGGATTATGTTTCATTTAGAAGCCTTTACTCAATGAGCGCAAATTAGAAGTTTAGAATAATCATATTAACTAGCCGATCAACTTTTTATTTTGAGCTCAGAATAACACGAATCCAATGTCCATGTTAACCTAGATAAATTTTCTTTATTTTAACAAAATTTGAAACAGTAATGGAGACGACAAAGCGCCAAGTAAGCCAATCTATCCAAAACTGTGTGATGCCATGCATTATGCCTCATTTATAAGCCTTTACTCAATAAGCAACAATGATCAGTTCAAAATAATCATATTAATTGTCTGATCAACTTGACATGTACGCACTAAATCGTCAATAACTTTTGATTTTGAGCTTAGTATGACACATATCCAATGCCCACATTATTCTGTGATGGCATGCATTATACTTATTTTATAAGCCTTCACTCAATGAGCACCAATGATCAATTTAGAATAATCATATTAACTGGTCCATCAACTTGACATGTACGCAATAAATCGTCTGTAACTTTTGATTTTGAGCTCAGAATGACACTTATCCAATGCCCAAGTTAAGCTAGCTTAATTTTCTATATTGTAACAAAATTTGAGACATTAATAGATACGACAAAGCATCCAAGTAATCCAGTATATCCAAAATTGTGTGTTGCCATAGATTGTGCTTCATTTAGAATCCCTTACTCAATGAGCGCCAATGATTAGTTTAGAATAATCATATTAACTGGCCGATAAACTTGACATGTCCACACTAATTCGTCCATAACTTTTTATTATGAGCTCAGAATTACACAAATCCAATGCACATGTTAAGCTAGATAAATTTTCTATATTTTAACAAAATTTGAGACAACAATAGAGACGACAAAGCGCCAAGTAATCCAGTCTATCCAAAATTGTGTGATGCCATGCATTATGTTTCATTTATAAGCCTTTACTCAGTGAACACCAATGATCAGTTTAGAATAATCATATTAACTGGTCGATCAACTTGGCATTTACGTACAGAATCGTCCGTAACTCTTGATTTAGAGCTAAGAATTACACGAATCCAATGCCTATATTAAGCTTTCTAGATTTTCTATATTGTGTCCAAATTTGAGATACATATAGAGATGACAAAGCATCCAAGTAATCCAATCTATCCCAAACTACATCATCCATGCTTTATGCTTCATATGTAAGCCTCTACTCAATGAGCACCAGTGATCAGTTTAAAATGATCTCTTTAACTTGACTATCAACTTGACATGTCTACACTAAATCGTCCGTAAATTTTGATTTTGAGCTTAGAATTACACGAATCAATTGCCCACGTTAAGCTAGTGAAATTTTATATATTTTGCAAAATTTGAGATAGAAAGAGAGACAACAAAGCGTCCAAGTAATCCAATCTATCACAAACTGTGTGATGCCATGATTTATTTCATTTATAAGCTTTTACTTAATGGGCACCAATGATCAGTTTAGAATGATCACTTTAACTAGCCGATCAACTTGACTTATCCGACACAAATCGTCCGGAAATCTTGTTTAAAGTTCAAAATGAAACGCATCCAATGCCCACGTTATGCTTTCTCAATTTCCAATATTGTGAGAAAATTTGAGACAGAAATAGAGACGACAAAGCGTTCAAGTAATCCAATCTATCCCAAACTGCGTTATCCTTGCTTTATGCTTCATTTATAAGCTTTACTCAATGAGCACCAATGATCAGTTTAGAATGATCATTTTAACTGGCCGATCAACTTGATATGTCTGCACTAAATCGTCTGTAACTTTTGATTTAGGGCTCAGAATGACACGAATCCAATGCCAAAGTTAAGCTAGCTCAATTTTCTATATGCTAAGAAAATTTGAGACAGCAATTGATACAAAAATGAGTCCAAGTAATCCAATCTATCCAAAACTGTGTGATGCCATGGATTATGTTTCATTTAGAAGCCTTTACTCAATGAGCGCAAATTATAAGTTTAAAATAATCATATTAACTAGCCGATCAACTTTTTATTTGGAGCTCAGAATAACACGAAACCAATGTCCATGTTAACCTAGATAAAATTTCTATGTTTTAACAAAATTTGAAACAACAATAGAGACGACAAAGCACCAAGTAAGCCAATCTATCCAAAATTGTGTGATGCAATGCATTATGCCTCATTTATAAGCCTTTACTCAATAAGCAACAATGATCATTTCAAAATAATCATATTAATTGTCTGATCAACTTGACATATACACACTAAATCGTCAGTAACTTTTGATTTTAGCTCAGTATGACACATATCCAATGCCCACGTTATTCTAGCTCAATTTTCTATGTTGTAAAAACATTTGAGACAGAACTACATACAACAAAACGTCGAAATAATTCAATCTATCCCAAGCTCTACGATGCCCTGCATTATGCTTCATTTATAAGCCTTTACTCAATGAGCACCAATGATCAGTTTAGAATAATCATATTAACTGTCCGATCAACTTGACATGTCCGCAATAAATCGTCCATAATTTTTCATTTAAAGCTAAGAATGACACGAATCCAATACCCACGCTAAGCTAGCTAAATTTTCTATATTTTGACAAAATTTGAGACTGAAATAGAGATGACAAAGCCTCATGTAATCCAATATATCCCCGACTGCATTATTCCATGCTTTATGCTTCATTTATAAGCCTTTACTTAAACAGCACCAATGATTAGTTTAGAATGATCACTTTAACTGGCCGATCAATTTGACATGTCCACTCTAAATGGTCCGTAAATTTTGATTTAGAGATTAGAATGACACGAATCCAGCTAATCCAATCTATCCAAAAATTTAAGATGCCATGGATTATGCTTTATTTATAAGCATTTACTCAATGGGCACAATGATCAGCTCAGAATAATCATATTAACTGGCCGATCAATCTGACCTGTCCGCACTAAATCATCCGTAACTTTTGATTTTGACCTCAAAATGACATGAATCCAATGCATATATTAAGCTGGATAAATATTCTATATTTTATCAAAATTTGAGACAGAAATAGAGACGACAAAGCGCCAAGTAATCCAATCTCTCCAAAACTATGTGATGCCATGCATTATACTTTATTCATAAGCCTTTACTCAATGAGCACCAATGATCAATTTAGAATAATCACATTAACTGGCCGATCAACTTGACATGTACGCAATAAATCGTGTATAACTTTTGATTTTGAGCTCCGAATGATACTTATCCAATGCCCACATTATTCTAGCTCAATTTTCTATATCAAAAAAAAAGTTGAGACAGAACTAGATACGACAAAGTGTCCAAATAATTCAATTTATTTCAAACTCCATGATGGTCTGCATTATGCTTCATTTATATGCCTTTACTAAATGAGCACCAATGATCAGTTTAGAATAATCATATTAACTGGCCGATCAACTTGACATGTCCGCACTAAATCGGCCGTAACTTTTGATTTAGAGCTAAGAATGACACGAATCCAATGCTCATGTTAAGCTACCTAAATTTTCTATATTTTGAAAAATTTAAGCTAGAAATAGGGATGACAAAGCGTCCAACTAATCCAATCTATCCCAAACTGTATGATGTCATGATTTATACTTCATTTATAAGCTTTTAATTTATGAGCACCAATGATCAGTTTAGAATGATCATTTTAACTGGCTGATCAACTTGAAATGTCCGCACAAAAATATATGTTACTTATGATTTAGACCTTAAAATGACATTTTTACTAGATTGCGTTACTTGGACGATTTTTTTGTATCTCTAGCTTAACGTGGGCATTGGATTCGTTTTATTCTAAGCTCTTAATCAAAAGTTATGTACGATTTAGTGATGACATGTCAAGTTGATCGGCCAGTTAAAATGATCTTTCTAAACTGATCATTGCTTCTCATTAAGTAAAGGCTTATAAATGAAGCATAATGCATGGAATCACTCAGTTTTCGATAGATTTGATTACTTGGATGCTTTTTCGTATCCATTTCTAACTCAAATTTTGTCACATTTTAAAAATTAGGCTAGCTTAACGTGCGCATTGGATTCGTGTCGTTATGAGCTATAAAACAAAAGTTACTGGCAATTTTTTGCAGACATGTCAAGTTGATCGTCCAGTTAAATTGATCATTCCAAACTGATCATTGGTGCTCATTGAGTAAAGGCTTATAAATGAAGAATAATGCATGGCATCACGTAGTTTTAGACAGATTTGATAACTTGGATGACTTGTGAAAGCAATTTTAGTCTTAAATTTTATCACAATATAGAAAATTGAGCTACCTTAACGTGGCCATTGGATTCGTGTCATTCTGAGCTCTAAATCAAAAGTTACAGACGATTTAATGCGGAAATGTGAAGTTGATCGGCAAGTTAAAATGATAATTCTAAATTGATGATTGATGCTGATTGAGTAAAAGATTATAAATGAAGAATAATGCATGGCATCACGCAAATCAGGATAGATTGGATTACTTGGATGCTTTGTCGCATCTATTTCTATCTCAAATTTTGTCAGAATATAGATAGTTGAGCTAGCTTAACGTGGGCATTGGATTTGTGTCATTCTGATGTCTAAATCAAAAGTTACAGACGATTTAGTGCAGACATATCAAGTTGATCGGCCAGTTAAAATGATCATTCTTCTGATCATTGGTGTTCATTGAGTAAATGCTTATAAATGAAGCAAAATGTGTGGCATCATGCAGTTTGAGATTCATTGGATTACTTGGACGCTTTGTTATGTCTACTTTTGTCTCACATTTTGTCACAATATAGCAAATTGAGCTAGCTTAACGTGGGTATTGGATTCTTGTCACTCTGATCTTTGCCAAAAGTTACGGACGATTTAGTGCGAATATATCAAGTTGCTCTGCTAGTTAAGGTGATCATTCTAAACTGATCATTGGTGCTCATTAAGTATACGCTTATAAATGAAGCATAAAGCATGACATCACGTAGTTTGGAATAGAGTGATTACTTGGATGCTTTTTCGTATCTAGTTCTGTCTCAAATTTTGCCACAATATAATAATTGAGTAGCTTAACGTGGGCATTCGATTCGTGTCATTATGAGCTCTAAATTAAAAGTTACGTACGATTTAGTGCAGACATGTTAAGTTGATCGAGCAGTTAAAATGATCTTTCTTTACTTATCATTGGTGCTCATTGAGTGAAGGCTTTTAAATAAAGCATAATGCATGGCATCACGCAGTTTGGGATGATTGGATTACTTAGACGCTTTGTCATTTCTATTTCTGTCTCAAATTTTGTCACAATACAGAAAATTGCGGTAGCTTAACATTAGCATTGGATTCGTGTCTTTCTTAGCTCTTAATAATAAGTTATAATCAAGTTGATCGGCCAATTAAAGTAATCATAATAAAATGATCATTGGTGATCATTAAGTAAACGCTTATAAATGAATCACAAAGCATGGCATCACGCAGTCTAGGATAGATTGGATACCTTGGACGCTTTGTCTTATCTAGGTGTATCTCAAATTTTGTCACAATATAAAAATTGAGTTAGCTTAACGTGGGCATTGGATTCTTGTCATTCTGAGCTCTAAATCAAAAGTTACTGACGATTTAGTGCGGACATGTCAAGTTTATCGGCCACTTAAAATGATCTTTCTTTACTAATCACTGGTGCTCATTGAGTAAAGGCTTATAAATGAAGCATAAAGCATGGCCTCTCACATTTTGGGATAGATTGGATTAGTTAGACGCTTTGTCATATCTGTTTCTGTCTCAAATTTTGTCACAATATAGCAAATTGAGCTAGCTTAATGTGAGCATTGGATTCGTGTCATTCTAAGATCTAAATCATAAATAACAGATATTTTTGTGCGGACATGTGAAGTTGTTGGACCAGCTAAAATGATCATTCTAAACTGATCACTGGTGCTCACAAATTAAACGCTTATAAATGAAGCATAAAGCATGGCCTCACATAGTCTCGGATAGATTGGATTACTTGGATGCTTTGTCGTAACTAGTTCGTTCTCAAATTTTGTCACAATATAAAAAATTGATCTAGGTTAATTCGGGCATTAGATTCGTGTCATTATAAGCTCTAAATCAAAAGTTACGGACAATTTAGTGCGGACATGTCAAGTTGATCGGCCAGTTAAAGTAATCATCCTAAACCAGTTAAAGTGCTCATTGAGTAAAGGCTAATAAATGAAGCATAATGCATGGCATCACGCAATTTGGGCTTTGTATTACTTGGACGCTTTTTTGTATCTATATCTATCTCAAATTTTTTCAAAATGTTGAGAATTGAGCTAGCATAATGTGGGCATTGGATTCGTGTCATTCTGAGGTATAAATCAAAAGTTATGGATGATTTAGTGCACACATATCAAGTTGATCGGTCATTCCAAACTGATCATTGGTGTTCAATAAGTAAAAGCTTATAAATGAAGCATAATGCATGGCATCATGCAGCTGGGGAGGGATTGGATTACTTAGATGCATTGTCATATATATATATATATATTTATGACTAGCTTGGGCATTGGATTTGTATCATTCTGAAGTCTAACTCAAAAGTTACGGACAATTTAGTGTGGACATGTCAAGTTGATCGGCCAGTTAAAATGATCATTCTGCTGATCATTGATGCTCATTGAGTAAATGCTTATGAATAAAGCATAATGCATGGCATCATGCAGTTTGGGATAGATTGGATTACTTGGACATTTTTTCATATCTATTTTTGTATCAAATTTTATCACAGTATAGAAAATTGATCTAGCTCAACGTGAGCATTGGATTCGTGTCATTCTGAGCTCTAAATCATAGGTTAAGGACGATTCAGAGCGATCATGTCAAGTTGATCGGCCAATTGAATTGATCATTCAAAATTGATCATTGGTGCTCATTGAATAAAGGCTTATAATTGAAGTATATTGCAAGGCATCATGCAGTTCGCGATAGATTGGATTACTTAGATGATTTTTCATATCTATTTCTGACTCAAATTTTGTCACAATATTGAAAATTGAGCTAGCTTATCGTGGGCATTGGATTCGTATCATTCTGAGGTCTAAATCAAAAGTTACGGGAAATTTAGTGTGGACATATCAATTCGATTGGCCAGGTAAAATGATCATTCTTCTGATCATTGATGCTCATTGAGTAAATGCTTATAAATGAAGCATAATGCATGGCATCATGCAGTTTGGGATAGATTGGATTACTTGGAAATTTTTTCGTATTTATTTCTATCTCAAATTTTGTCACAATATAGAAAATTGATCTAGCTTATGTGACCAATGGATTCCTGTCATTCTGAGCTCTAAATTATAGGTTACTGATGATTCATAGCGGTCATTTCAAGTTAATCCGCCAATTAAAGTGATCATTCAAAACTGATCATTGGTGCTCATTGAGTAAAGGCTTATAAATTAAGCATAATGCATGGCATCATGCAGTTTTGGATAGATTGGATTAATTATATGCTTTTTCATATGTATTTCTGACTCAAATTTTGTTACAATATAGAAAATTGAGCTAGCTTAACATGGACATTGGATTCGTATCATTATGATGTCTAATTCAAAAGTTACGGATAATTTAGTGCGAATATGTCAAGTTGATTGACCAGTTAAAATGATCATTCTAAACTGATCATTGGTGCTTTTTAATTAAAGGCTTATAAATGAAGCATAAAGTATGGAATCACACTGTTTGAGATAGATTGGATTATATAGAGGCTTTGCCGTCTCTATTTTTGTCTCAAATTTTGTCAAAATACAGAAAATTTAGCAAGCTTAACATGGGCTTTGGATTCGTGTAATTCTTAGTTCTAAATCAAAAATTACGGAAAATTGAGTGTGGACATATCAAGTTGATCTGCCAGTTAATATGATCATTCTTCTGATCATTGGTGCTCATTGAGTAAACGCTTATAAATGAAGCATAATGAATAGCATCACACAATTTTTGGCTAGATTTGATTGCTTGGATGCTTTTTCACATCTATGTCTATTTCAAATTTTGTCACAATATAAAAAATAGAGCAAGCTTAACGTGCGCATTGGATTCATGTCATTATGAGCTATAAAACAAAAGTTACGAACGATTTTGTGCAGACATGTCAAGTTGATCGGCCTGTTAAATTGATCATTGCAAACTGATAATTGGTGCTCATTGAGTTAAAGCTGATAAATGAAGAATAATGCATGACATCTCATAGTTTTGGACAGATTTGATAACTTGAAGGACTTGTCAAAGCAATTTTAGTCTTAAATTTTATCACAATATAGAAAACTGAGCTATCTTAATGTAGCTCATTGAGTAAAAGCTTATAAATGAAGAATTATCACGTGGACACGAATCCAATGCCCACGTTAAGCTAGATCAATTTTCTATATTGTGACAAAATTTGAGACAAAAATATATACAACAAAGAGTCCAAGTAATCCAATCTATCCCAAACTGCATGATGCCATGCATTATGCTTCATTTATTAGCATTTACTCAATGAGCATCAATGATACGAAGAATTATCATTTTAACAGGCCGATGAAATTGACATGTCCACACTAAATTGTCAGTAACTTTTGATTTAGACCTCAGAATGATACGAATCCAATGCCCACGATAATCTAGCTCAATTTTCTATATTGTGACAAAATTTGAGACAGAAATAGATATGACAAAGCATCCAAGTAATCCGATCTATCCCGAACTACGTGATACCATGCACTATGCTTCATTTATATGCCTTTACTCAATGAACAACAATGATCAGTTTGCAATAATCAATTTCACTAGCCGATCAACTTGACATGTGTGCATTAAATCGTCGATAACATTTGATTTAGACTTCAGAATGACACGAATCCAATGCCCTCGTTAAGCTAGCTCAATTTTGTATATTGTGACAAAATTTGAGACCAAAATAGATATGACAAAACATCCAAGTAATCCAACCTATCCCGAACCTCGTGATGCCATGCATTATGCTTTATTTGTAACCCTTTACTCAATGAGCACCAATGATCAGTTAAAAACGATCATTTTAACTAGCTGATCAACTTGACATGTCCGCAATAAATCGTCCGTATGTTTTGATTTAGAGCTCAGAATGACACGAATGAAATGCCCACGTTAAGCTAGCTCAATTTTTTATATTGTGGCAAAATTTGAGACCAAACTAGATAAGAAAATGCGTCCAAGTAATCCAATCTTTTTCAAACTGTGTGATGTCATGCTTTATGCTTCATTCATAAGTGTTTACTTAATAAGCACCAATGATCAGTTTAGAATGATCACCTTAACTGGCCGATCAACTTGATATGTCCGCACTAAATCGTCTGTAACTTATGATTTAGAGATCAGAATGACATGAATCCAATGCCCATGTTAAGCTAGCTCATTTTGCTACACTCTCACAAAATGTGAGACAAAAATAGATACAATAAAGTGTCCAAGTAATCCAATCTGTCTCAAACTGCATGCTGCCACGCATTCTGCTTCATTTATAAGCATTTACTCAATGATCAGAAGAATGATGATTTTAACTATCCGATCAACTTGACATGATTGCACTAAATCGTCTGTATCTTTTGATTTAGACCTCTGAATGACATGAATCCAATGCCCACGTTAAGCTAGCTCAATTTTCTATATTATGACAAAATTTGAGTAAGAAATAGATATGAAAAAGCTTCTAAGTAATCCAATCTATCTCGAACTGCATGATGCCATGCATTATGCTTCATTTATAACCCTTTACTCAATGAGCACCAATGATCAGTTTTGAACGATCACTTTAATTGGCCGATCAACTTGACATGATCGCTCTGAATTGTCCGTAACCTATGATTGAGATCTCAGAGTGACACGAATCCAATGCTCACGTTAATTTAGATCAATTTTCTATATTGTGACAAAATTTGATACAAAAATAGATACGAAAAAACGTCCAAGTAATCCAATCTATCCCAAACTGCATGATGCCATGCATTATTCTTCATTTATAAGCATTCACTAAATGAGCATCACTAATGAGAAGAATGATCATTTTAACTGGCCGATCAACTTGACATGGCCACACTAAATCACCCTTAACTTTTTATTTTGACCTCATAATGATACAAATCCAATGCCCATGATAAGCTATCTCAATTTTCTATATTTTGACAAAATTTGAGTCCGAAATAGATATGACAAAGCGTCCAAGTAATCCAATCTATCCCAAACTGCGTGATGTCATGCATTATGCTTCATTTATATGCCTTTACTCAATGAACAACAATGATCTGTTTGGAATGCTCAATTTAACTGGCCGATCAACTTGACATGTGTGCACTAAGTCGTCCATAACATTTGATTTAGACCTTAGAATGACACGAATCCAATGCCCACGTTAAGCTAACTAAATTTTCTATATTATGGAAAAATTTGAGACAGAAATAGATACGACAAAACATCCAAGTAATCCAACCTATCCCTGACCTCGTGATGCCATTAATTATGCTTCATTTATAAGCCTTTACTCAATGAACACCAATGATCTGTTAAAAAAATCATTTTAACTGGCCGATCAACTTGACATGTCCGCACTAAATCGTCCATAACTTTGGATTTAAAGCTCAGATTGACGGGAATCTAATGCCCACGTTAAGCTAGCTCAATATTTTATATTGTGGCAAAACTTGAGACATAACTAGATATGACTGAGCGTCCAAGTAACCCAATCTTTTTCAAACTGCGTGATGTCATACTTTATGCTTCATTTATAAGTGTTTAATTAATGAGCATCAATGATCAGTTTAGAATGATCACCTTAACTGGCCGATCAACTTGATATGCCCGCACTAAATCGTCCGTAACTTATAATTTAGAGATCAGAATGACATGAATCCAATGCCCATGTTAAGCTAGTTCAGTTTGCTATATTGTGACACAATGTGAGACAAAAGAAGATACAACAAAGCGTCCAAGTAATCCAATGTATCTCAAATTGCATGATGCCATGCATTCTGCTTCATTTATAAGCATTTACTCAATCAGCACCAATGATCATAAAAACGATCATTTTAACTAGCCGATCAACTTGACATGTATGTACTAAATCATGTGTAACTTTTGATTTTGAACTCAGAATGACACGAATCCAATGCCCATGATAAGCTAGCTCAACTATCTATATTCTGAAAAATTTTGAGACAAATATAGATACGACAAGGCGTCCAAGTAATCCAATCTATCCCGATTTGCGTGATGCCATGCATTATACTTCATTTATAAGCTTTTACTCATTGAGCACCAATGATCAGTTTAGAATGATCATTTTAACTTGCCGACCAACTTGACATATGCGCATTAAATCGTCCGTAACTTTTGATTTAGAGCTCATAATGACACGAATCCAATGGCCATGTTAAGTTAGCTCAATTTTCTATTTTGTGATAAAATTTAAGACTAAAATTGCTTTGACAAGTCCTCCAAGTTATCAAATCTGTCCAACACTACGTGATGTCATGCATTATTCTTCATTTATAAGCCTTTACTCAATAAGCACCAATGATCAGTTTGGAATAATCCATTTAACTGGTTGATCAACTTGACATGTCTGCACAAAACCCTCCGTATCTTTTGTTTTATAGCTCATAACAACACAAATCCAATGCACACATTAAGCTACCTCAATTTTTTATATTGTGACAAAATTTGAGATAGAAATGGATACGAAAAAGCATCCAAGTAATCAAATATAGCCAAAACTGCGTGATGCCATGCATTATGCTTCATTTCTAAGCCTTTACTTAACGAGCAGCGATGATCAATTTAGAATGATCACTTTAACTAGTCGATCAACTTGACACGTCAATACTAAATCGTCCATAACTTTTGATTAAGAGCTTAGATTGAAGCAAATCCAATGCCAACGTTAAGCTAGAGATACAGAAAATCTTCCAAGAATCCAATCTAGTAAAAATGCGTGATGCCACTCCATATGCTTTATTTATAAGCGTTTAGTTAATGACCACCAAAGATCAGTTTATATGATCACTTTAATTGGCCTATCACCTTGACATGTCCGCTCTTAATCATCCGTAACTTATGATTTAGAGCTCAGAATGACACGAATTCAATGCTCACGTTAATCTAGCTCAAATTTCTATATTGTGACAAAATTTGACACAAAAATAGATATGACAAAATGTCCATGTAATCCAATTTATCCGAAACGGCGTGATGCCATGTTTTATGCTGCATTTATAAGATTTTACTCCATGAGCACCAATGATCAGATTAGAATAATCACTTTAACTAGCCGATCAACTTGACTTGTCCGCACTAAATCGTCCATCGCTCTTGACTTAGATCTCATAATGACACGAATCCAATGCCCACATTTAGGTTTCTCGATTTTCTATGTCTTGACAAAATTTGAGACAGAAATAGAAACGATAAAGCGTCCAAATAATCAAATATATCCAACACTATGTGATGGCATGCATAATTCTTCCTTTCTAATCCTTTACTCAATGAGCAGCAATGATCAGTTTAGAATAATCATATTAACTGGCCGATCAACTTCAAATGTCCGCACACAATCATCCGTAAATTTTGATTTTGAGCTCCGAATGACACGAATCCAACGCCGACGTTAAGCTAGCTCAATTTTCTATATTCTGACAAAATTTGACACAGAATTAGATATGATAAAGCATCCAAATAATCCAGTATATCCGAAATTGTGTGATGCCATGCATTATGCTTCGTTTATAAGCCTTTACTCAATAAGCACCAATGATGAGTTTAGAATAATCATATTAACTGTCCGATCAATTTGACTTGTCCATACTAAATCGTCTGTAACGTTTGATTTTGAGCTCAAAATGACACGAATCCAATGCCCACGTTAACCTTGCTAAATTTTCTATATTTTGACAAAATTTTAGACAGAAATTGAGACGTCAAAGCGTCTAAGTAATCCAATTTATCCCAAAATGTGTGATGCCATGCTTTATGCTTCATTTATAAGGTTTTACTTAATGAGCACCAACGATCAATTTAGAATAATCAGTTTAACTAACGGATCAACTTCACTTGTCCGCACTAAATCGTCAGTAACTCTTGATTTAGATCTCATAAGGACACGAATCCAATGCCCACATTAAGCTTTCTCGATTTTCTATATCGTGACGAAATTTGAGATAGAAATAGAGATGACAAAGTGTCCAAGTAATCCAATCTATCCAAAACGGTGTGATGACATGCATTATGCTTCATTTAAAAGCCTTTACTCAATGAGCACCAATGATCAGTTTAGAATAATCATATTAACTGTTACATAAACTTGACATGTCCACACTCAATCGTCCGTAACTTTTGATTTTGAGCTCAGAATGACACGAATCCAATACCCACGTTAAGCTACCTCAATTTTCTATATTGTTACAAAATATGAGACAACAATAGAGACGACAAAGCGACAAGTAATCCAATCCATCCAAAATTAAGTGATGCAATACATTATGCTTCATGTATAAGCCTTTACTCAATGACCACCAATGATCGGTTTAGAATAATCATATTAACTCGACGATCAACTTGACGTGTACGCATGAAATCTACCGTAACTCTTTATTTAGAGCTAAGAATTACACGAATTCAATGCCCACGTTATGCTTTCTGGATTTTCTATATTGTGTGAAAATTTGAGATACAAATAGAGACGACAAAGCATCCAAGTAATCTAATATATCCCAAACTACGTGATCCATGCTTTATGTTTCATTTATAAGCCTTTACTCAATGAGCTACAGTGATCAGTTTAAAATTATCTCTTTAACTGGCCGATCAACTTGACATGTCCGCACTAAATCGTCCGTAACTTTAGATTTAGAGCTTTGAATGACACGAATCTATTGCCCACGTTAAGCTAGCTAAATTTTATGCATTTTGCAAAATTTGAGACAGAAAGAGAGACGACAAAGCGTCCAAGTAATCCAATCTATCCCAAACTTTGTGATACCATGATTTATACTTCATTTATAAGCTTTTACTTAATGGACACCAATGATCAGTTTAGAATGATCACTTTAACTAGCCGATCAACTTGACTTATCCACAACAAATCGTCTGTAATCTTGATTTAGAGCTTAGAATGAAACACATCCAATCCCCATGTTAAGCTTTCTCGATTTTCTATATTGTGAGAAATTTGAGACAAAAATAGAGACGACGAAACGTCCATGTAATCCAATCTATCCCAAACTGCGTTATCCATGCTTTATGCTTCATCCATAAGCCTTTACTGAATGAGCACCAATGATCAGTTTATAATGATCACTTTGACTAGCCGTTCAACTTGATATGTCCGCACTAAATCGTCTGTAACTTTTGATTTAGAGCTCTGAATTACACGAATCCAATGCCCAAGTTAAGCTAGGTAAATTTTCTATATTAATTGTAATCATATTTGAGAGAGAAATATATACAACAAAGCTTTGAAGTAATCCAATATATCTAACACTCTGTGATGCCATGGATTATGCTTCATTTAGAAGCTTTTACTCAATGAGCACCAATGATCAGTTTAGAATAATCATATTAACTAGCTGATCAACTTGACATATCCACACTAAATTGTCCTTAGCTTTTGATTTAGAGATCAGAATGACATGAATCCAATGCCCAAGTTAGGCTAGCTTAATTTTATATATTATGACAAAATTTGAGACATAAAATAGATATGAAAAAGCGTCCAAGTAATCTAGTATATCCAAAATTGTGTGATGCCATGGATTATGCTTCATTTAGAAGCCTTTACTCAATGAGCGCCAATGATCAGTTTAGAATAACCATATTAACTGGCCGATCAACTTGACATGTCCGCACTAAATCGTCCGTAACTTTGGATTATGAGCTCAGAATTACACGAATTCAATGCCTACGTTAAGCTAGATAAATTTTCTATATTTTAACAAAATTTGAGACAACAATAGAGACGATAAAGCGCCAAATAATCCAATCTATCCAAAAATGTGTGATGCCATGCATTATGCTTCATTTATTAGCTTTTACTCAATGAGCACCAATGATCTGTTTAGAATAATCATATTAGCTGGCCGATCAACTTGACATTTACGCACTAAATAGTCCAAAATCTTTATTTAGAGCTACGAATGACACGAATCCATTGCCCATGTTAAGCTTTCTAATTTTTCTATATTGTGTAGAAATTTGAGATACAATTAGAGACGACAAAGCATTCAAGTAATCAAATCTATCCCAAACTACGTGATCCATGCTTTATGCTTCATTTATATGCCTTTACTCAATGAGCACCAGTGATCAGTATAAAACGATATGTTTAACTTGCCGATCAACTTGACATGTCCGCACTAAATCGTCCGTAACTTTTGATATAGAGATTAGAATGACAGGAATCAATTTCCCACGTTAATCTAGCTAAATTTTATATATTTTGCAAAATTTGAGACAGAAAGAGAGATGAAAAAGCGTACAAGTAATCCAATTTATCCCAACCTGTGTGATGCCATGATTTATACTTCATTTGTAAGCTTTTACTTAATGGGCACTAATGATAACGTTAACTAGCCAATCAACTTGACTTATCCGCAACAATTTGTCTGTAACTCTTGATTTAGAGCTCAGAATAACACGCATCCAATGCCCATGTTAATCTTTCTCAACTTTCTATATTGCGAGAAAATTGGAGACAGAAATGGAGACAACAAAGCATCCAAGTAATCCAATCTATCCCAAACTGTGTTATCCATGCTTTATGAGCACCAACGATCAGTTTAGAATGATCACTTTAACTGAACGATCAGTTTCATGTGTCCGCACTAAATCGTCCCTAACTTTTGATTTAGAGCTCATAATGACACAAATCCAATGCCCAAGTTAAACTAGCTCTATTTTCTATATTATAACAAAATTTCAAACAAAAATAGATACCACAAATCATCTAAGTAATCCAATATATCCAAAACTGTGTGATGCCATGGATTATGCTTCATTTAGAAGCCTTTACTCAATGAGCGTCAATGATCAGTTTAGAATAATCATATTAACTAGCCGATCAACGTGACATGTCCGCACTAAATCATCCGTAACTTTTTATTTTGAGCTCAGAATAAAACGAATCCAATGCCCATGTTAAAGTAGATAAATTTTCTATATTTTAAAAAATTTGAGATAGCAATACAGACGACAGAGCGCCAAGTATTCCAATCTATCCAAAACTGTGTGATGCCATGCATTATGCTTCATTTATAAGCCTTTACTCAATAAACACCAATATTCAGTTCAGAATAATCATTTTAACTGGCCGATCAACTTGACATGTACGCAATAAATCATCCGTAACTTTTGATTTTGAGCTTAGTATGAAACGTATCTAATGCCAACGTTATTCTATCACAATTTTCCATATCGTAAAAAAATTTTGAGACAGTATTAGATAGGACAAAGTTTCCAAGTAATTCAATCTATTTCAAACTCCACGATGTCCTCCATTATGCTTCATTTATAAGCCTTTACTCAATCAGCACCAATGATCAGTTTAGAATAATCATATTAACTGGCCGATCGACTTGACATGTCCGGACTAAATCCTCCATAACTTTTGATTTAGAGCTAAGAATGACACGAATCCAATGCCCACGTTAAGCTACCTAAATTTTCTATATTTTGAAAATTTTGAGATAGAAATAGAGACGACAAAGCGTCAAAGTAATCCAATCTATCCCAAACTATGTAATGCCATGATTTATACTTCATTTATAAGCGTTTAATTTATGAGCACCAATGATCAGTTTAGAATGATCATTTTAACAGGCCGATCAACTTGAAATGTCTGCACAAAATATCCGTTAGTTACGATTTAGACCTTAGAATGAAACGAATCCAATGTTCACGTTAAGCGAGCTAAATTTTATATATTGTGACAAAATTTGAGACAGAAATAGAGAGGACAAAGGGTCTAAGTAATCCAATCTATCCCAAATTGCGTGATGCCATGCATTATGCTTCATTTATAAGCCTTTACTCAATGAGCACCAATGATTCGTAAAGAAAGATCATTTTAACTGGTAGATGACCTTGACATGTCCGGACTAAATCGTTAGTAACTTTTGATTTAGAGCTGAGAGTGAGACGAATAAAATTCCCTCGGTAATCTAACTCAATTTTTTATGTTATGACAAAATTTGAGATACAACTAGATACGACAAAGCGTCCAAGGTATCCAATCTATCCCAGAATGCGTGATGCCATGCTTTATGCTTCGTTTATAAGCGTTTACTTAATGAGCACCAAAGATCAGTTTAGCATGATTACTTTAACTGGCCGATCAACTTGACATTTCCGCTCAAAATCGTCCATAACTTATGATTTAGAGCTTAGAAAGACACGAGTTCAATGCTCATGTTAAGCTAGCGCAATTTTCTATATTGTGAAAATATTTGAGACATAAATAGGTACGACAAAGAATCCAAGTAATCCAATATATCCCGAACCTCGTGATGCCATGCATTATGCTTCATTTATATGTTTTTACTCAATGAGAACCAATGATCAGTTAAGCAAGATCATTTTAACTGGCCGATAACCTTGACATGTCTGCAGTAAATCATTCCTAACTTTTGATTTAGAGCTCAGAATGACATGAATCCAATGCCCACGTTAAGCTAGCTCATTTTTTATATTGTGACAAAATTTGAGACAGAATGAGATACGACAAAGCGTCCAACTCATCCAGTCTATTCCAAATTGCGTGATGTTATGTACTTAATGAGCACCAATGATCAGCTTAACAGGCCAATCAAATTGATATATCCGCACTAAATCTTCCGTAACTAATGATTTAGAGATCAGAATGACACGAATCCAATGCCTACGTTAAGCTAGCGCAATTTTCTATATTGTGACAAAATGTGAGACAAAAGTTGATATAACAAAGCGTCCAAGTAATCCAATCTATCTCAAACTGTATGAGGCCACGCATTCGGCTTCATTTATAAGCATTTCCTCAATGAGCACCAATGATCAGAAGAATGATCATTTTAACTAGCCGATCAACTTGACATGTACGTACTAAATCGTCTGTAACTTTTGAGTAAGACCTCGGAATGGCACGAATTCAATGCCCATGTTAAGCTAGCTCAATTATCTATATTGTGACAAAATTTGAGACATAAATAGATACGACAAAACGTCCAAGTAATCCAATATATCCCTATTTGCGTGATGCCATGCATTACTCTTCATTTATAAGCTTTTACTCAATGAGCACCAATGATCAATTTAGAATGATCATTTTAACTTGCTGGTCAACTTCACATATCTGCATTAAATCATTCGTAACTTTTGATTTAGAGGTCCAAATGACACGAATGCAATGGTCACGTTAAGGTAGGTCAATTTTCTATATTGTGATAAAATTAAAGACTAAAATTGCTTTTACAAGTCCTCCAAGTTATCAAATCTGTCCAAAACTACGTGATGTCATGCATTATTCTTCATTTATAAGTCTTTACTCAATGAGCATCAATGATCAGTTTGGAATGATCAATTTAACTGGCCAATCAACTTGACATGTCTGCACAAAATCGCCCATAACTTTTGTTTTATAGCTCACAACGACATGAATCCAATGCACAAGTTAAGCTAGCTTAATTTTTTATATTGTGACAAAATTTGAGATAGAAATGGATACGAAAAAGCATTCAAGTAATCAAATCTAGCCAAAACTTAGTGATGCCATTCATTATGCTTCATTTATAAGTCTTTACTCAATGAGCAGCAATGATCAGTTTAGAATGATCACTTGAACTGGACGATCAACTTGACACGTCTGCACTAAATCGTCCATAACTTTTGATTAAGAGCATAGAATGAAACAAATCCAATACCCACGTTAAGCTAAAGATACAAAAAATCCTCCAAGTAATCCAATCTAGTAAAAATGTGTGGTGCCATGCCTTATTTCATTTATAAGCGTTTACTTAATGACCACTAATGATCAGTTTAGATGATCACTTTAACTAGCTAATCAACTTGACATGTCCGCTTTGAATCTTTAGTAACTTATGATTTAGAGCTCAGAATGGCACGAATTGAATGCTCATGTTAAGCTAGCTTAAATTTCTTTATTGTGACAAAATTTGAGACAGAATTAGAGACAACTAAGGGTCCAAGTAATCCAATCTATCTCAAACTACATCATGCCACACATTACGCTTCATTTATAAGCATTTACTCAATGAGCATCAATGATCTGAAGAATGATCATTTTAACTGGCCGATCAACTTTCTATATTGTTACAAAATATGAGACAACAATAGAGACGACAAAGCGACATGTAATCCAATCCATCCAAAACTATGTGATGCCATGCATCATGCTTCATTTATAAGCCTTTACTCAACGAGCGTCAATGATCGGTTTAGAATAATCATATTAATTGGCCGATCAACTTGACATGTACGCATGAAATCGTCCGTAACTCTTGATTTAGAGCAAAGAATGACACGAATCCAATGTCCACGTTAAGCTTTTTCGATTTTCTATATTGTGTTAAAATTTGAGATAGAAATAGAGACGACAAAGCATCCAAGTGATCCAATCTATCCGAAACTACGTGATCCATGCTTTATGTTTCATTTATATGCCTTTACTAAATGACCTACAGTGATTAGTTTAAAATGATCTCTTTAACTGGCCGATCAACTTGACATGTCTGCACTAAATCGTCTGTAACTTTAGATTTAGAGCTTTGAAGGACACGAATCCATTGCCCACGTTAAGCTAGCTAAATTTTTTGTATTTTGCAAAATTTGAGACAGAAATAGAGACGACAAAGCGTCCAAGTAATCCAATCTATCCTAAATTATGTGATACCATGATTTATACTTCATTTATAAGCTTTTACTTAATGGACACCAATGATCAGTTTAGAATGATCACTTTAACTACCCGATCAACTTGACTTATCGGCAACAAAACGTCTGTAATCTTGATTTAGAGCTTAGAATGAAACACATCCAATGCCCATGTTCAACTTTCTCGATTTTCTATATTGTGAGAAATGGGAGACAGAAATAGAGATGACAAAGCGTCCATGTAATCCAATCTATCCCAAACTGCGTTATCTATGCTTTATGCTTCATTTATAAGGCTTTACTAAATGAGCACCAATGTTTAGTTTAGAATGATCTCTTTAACTGGCCGATCAACTTGATATGTCCGCACTAAATTGTCCGTAACTTTTGATTTAGAGCTCAGAATGACACGAATCCAATGCCAAGTTAAGCTATCTAAATTTTCTATATTGTAACAAAATTTGAGAGAGAAATATATACAAAAAATCGTCTAAGTAATCCAATATACCCAACACTATGTGATGCCATGGATTATGCTTCATTTAGAAGCCTTCACTCAATGAGCACCAATGATCAGTTTAGAATAAACATATTAACTGGCTGATCAACTTGACATCTCCGCACTAAATCGTCCGTAACTTTTGATTTAGGGCTCAGAATGACATGAATCCAATGCCCAAGTTAGGCTAGCTTAATTTTCTATATTATAACAAAATTTGAGACATAAATAGATACGAAATGCGTCCAAGTAATCTAGTATATCAAAAACTGTGTGATGCCATGGATTATGCTTCATTTACAAGCCTTTACTCAATGAGCGCCAATGATCAATTTAGAATAGTCATATTAATTGGCCGATCAACTTGACATGTACGCACTAAATCATCCATAACTTTTTATTTTGATCTCTGAATTACACAAATCCAATGCCTATGTTAAGCTAGATAAATTTTCTATATTTTAACAAAATTTGAGATAGCAATGGAGACGACAAAGCGCCAAATAATCCAATCTATCCAAAACTGTGTGATGCCATGAATTATGCTTTATTTATAAGCCTTTACTCAATGATCACCAATGATCAGTTTAGAATGATCATATTAACTGGCCGATCAACTTGACATGTACGCACGAAATCGTCCGAACTCTTGATTTAGGGCTAAAAATGACACGAATCCGTTGCCCATGTTATGCTTTCTAAATTTTCTATATTGTGTCAAAATTTGAGATACAATTAGAGACGACAAAGCATCCATGTAATCCAATCTATCCCAAACTACGTGATCCATGCCTTATGCTTCATTGATAAGCTTTTACTCAATGAGCACCGGTGATCAATATAAAAGAGTAATACCCTAAAATAGCACGTTTTAAAGTTTTTCTTCCAAATCTAGCATCATAAAATCAAAATTCCCAAAACTAGCACAAATACTTATGTGAAAATAGTTATTTATTCTAAATAAATTATACATAAACTTAAAGTATTATATTTGGGTTCATTATTTCCAATTTAGGGTTTAGTTTTTTTCTTTTAAAATATAGTTTTAATGCACTTTAATCTTAAATTTGTGCTATTATTAGAAATTTAAACTAATAATGCTATTTTTGGAATAAAAACGTAAAAAGGTGCTATTTTAGACATTTGCCCAATATAAAATGATCTATTTAAATTGCCGATCAACTTGACATGTATGCACTAAATCATCCATAACTTTTGATTTATAGCTTAGAATGACACGAATCAATTTCCCACGTTAACCTAGCTAAATTTTATATATTTTGCAAAATTTGAGACTTGAAGAGAGACGACAAAGCCTCCAAGTAATCTAATTTATCCCAACCTGTGTGATGCCATGATTTATACTTCATTTATAAGCTTTTACTTAATGGGCACGAATGATCACTTTAACTAGCCGATCAACTTGACTTATCCGCAACAAATTGTCTGTAATTCTTGATTTAGAGCTCAGAATGAAACGCATCCAATGCCCACGTTAAGCTTTCTCAATTCTCTATATTGTGAGAAAATTGGAGACAGAAATAAAGATAGCAAAGTGTCCAAGTAATCCAATCTATCCCAAACTGTGTTATCCATGCTTTATGCTTCAAATATAAGCCTTTACTCAATGAGCACCAATGATCAGTTTAGAATGATCACTTTAACGGAACGATCAACTTCATATGTCCACACTAAATCGTCCCTAACTTTTGATTTAGAGCTCAGAATGACACAAATCCAATGCCCAAGTTAAGCTAGCTCAATTTTCTATATTATAACACAATTTCAGACATAAATAGCTACGACAAAACGTATAAGTAAACCAATATACCCAAAACTGTGTGATTCCATGCATTATGTTTCGTTTAGAAGCCTTTACTCAATGAGCGTCAATGATCAGTTTAGAATAGTCATATTAACTGGCCGATCAACTTGACTTGTCCACACTAAATCATCTGTAACTTTTTATTTTGAGCTCAGAATAAAACGAATCCAACGGCCATGTTAAGCTACATATATTTTCTATATTTTAACAAAATTTGAGACAGCAATAGAGATGACAAAGCGCCAAGTAATCCAATCTATCCAAAATTGTGTGATGCCATGCATTATGCTTCATTTATAAGCCTTTACTCAATAAGCACCAATGATCAGTTCAGAATAATCATATTAACTGGCCGATCAACTTGACATGTACGCAATAAATCGACCGTAACTTTTGATTTTGAGCTCAGTATGACACGTATCCAATGCCCACGCTATTCTATCTCAATTTTCTATATCGTAAAAAAATATTTGAGATAGAATTAGATAGGACAAAGTGTCCAAATAATTCAATCTATTTCAAACTCAACGATGCCCTGCATTATGCTTCATTTATAATCATTTACTCAATGAGCACCAATGATCAGTTTAGAATAATCACATTAACTGGCTGATCGACTTCACATGTCAGTACTAAGTCGTACATAACTTTTGATTTAGAGCTTAGAATGACACGAATCCAATGCCCACGTTAAGCTACCTAAATTTTCTATATTTTACAAAATTTGAGATAGAAATAGAGACGACAAAGCGTCAAAGTAATCCAATCTATCCCAAACTATGTAATGCCATGATTTATACTTCATTTATAAGCGTTTAATTTATGAGCACCAATGATCAGTTTAGAATGATCATTTTAACAGGCCGATCAACTTGAAATGTCTGCACAAAATATCCGTTACTTACGATTTAGACCTTAGAATGAAATGAATCTAGTGTTCACGTTAAGCTAGCTAAATTTTATATATTGTGACAAAATTTGAGACAGAAATAGAGAGGACAAAATCCAATTTATCCCAAACTGCGTGATGCCATGCATTATGCTTCATTTATAAGCCTTTACTCAATGAGCACCAATGATTCGTCAAGAAAGATCATTTTAATTGTCCGATCAACTTGACATGTCCGGACTAAATCGTCAGTAACTTTTGATTTAGAGCTCAGAGTGACACGAATTCAATGTCTACGTTAAGCTGGCTCAATTTTCTATATTGTTACGCAATTTGAGACAGAAATAGATATGAAAAAACGTCTAAGTAATCCAATCTAGCCAAAACTGTGTGATGTCATGCATTACACGTCGTTTATAAGCCTTTACTTAATGAGCAGCAATGATCAGTTTAGAATCATCACTTTAACTGGCCGATCAACTTGACAATTGTGCACTAAATCGTGCGTAACTTTTGATTTAAAGGTTAGAATGACACGAATCCAATGTCCACGTTAAGCTAGATGAACTTTTAATATTGTGACAAAATTTGATTCAGAACTAGATACGACAAAGCGTCCAAGTAATCCAATCTATCCCAAACTACATGATGCCACACATTTTGCTTCATTGATAAGGATTTAGTCAATGAGCATCAATGATCTTCGAATGATCATTTTAACTCGCCGATCAACATGACATGTCCGCAATAAATCGTTTGTAACTTTTTATTTATATCTCAGAATGACACGAATCGAATGCCAACGTTAAGCTAGCTCAACTCTCTATATTGTGACAAAATTTGAGACAGAAATAGATATGGAAAAGCGTCCAAGTTATCCAATGTATCCCGATTTGTGTTATTCCATGCAATATTCTTCAATAATAACCCTTCACTCAATGAGCACCAATGATCAGTTAAGAAAGATCATTTTAACTGGCCGATCAACTTGACATATCCGCACAAAATCATCCCTAACTTATGATTTAGAGCTCAGAATGACACGAATGCAATACCCGTGTTAAGCTATCGCAATTTTTTATATTGTGACAGAGTTTGAGATAGAATTAGATACGACAAAGCATCCAAGTAATCCAATATATTCCAAACTGCGTGATGTCATGCTCTATGCTTCATTTATAAGCTTTTACTTAATGAGCACGAATGATGAGTTTAGAATGATCACCTTAACTAGCCGATAAACTTGACATGTACGCACTAAATCGTCCGTAACTTATGATTTAGAGCTCAGAATGAGACGAATCAAATGCCCACGTTATGCTATCTCAATTTGCTATGTTGTGACAAAAGTTGAGACAAAATAGATACGACAAAGCGTCCAAGTAATCCAATCTATCCCAAACTTCATGATCCCACACATTATGCTTCCTTTATAAGGATTTACTCAATGAGTATCAATGTTCAGAAGAATGATCATTTTAACTAGCTGATCAACTTGACAAGTCCGCACTAAATCGTCCGTAACTTTTGATTTAGACATCAGAATGACAAGAATCCAATGCCCACGTAAAGCTAGCTCAATTTTCTATATTACGAAAAAATTTGAGACTGAAACAAATACAAAAAGCGTCCAGGTAATCCAATGTAGCCAAAACTGCGTGATGCCATGCATTATGCTTCATTTAATTATAAGCTCTTACTCAATGAGCACCAATGATCAGTTTATAATGATAACTTTAACTGACCGATCAACTTGACATGTCCGCAATAAATCGTCCGTAACTTCGATTTGGAGCTAAGTATGACGCTAATCCAATGCCCACGTTAAGCTAGATTAATTTTTTTTATTTTGAAAAAATTTGAGACAGGACTACATACGACAAAGCGTCCAAGTAATCCAATTTATCTCAGACTGCGTGATGCCATGATTTATGCTTCATTTATTAGCGTTTACATAATGAGCACCAATGATAAGTTTGGAATGATCAGTTTAGCTGGCCGATCAACTTGACATATCCGCTCTGAATCGTCCGTAACTTATGATTTAGAGCTTAGAATAACACGAATCCAGTGCTCACGTTAAGCTAGCTCAATTTTCAATATTGTGACAAAATTTGAGACAGAAGTAGATACGAAAAATCATCCAAGTAATCCAATCTATCCGGAACTGCATGATGCCACGCATTATGCTTCATTTATAAGGATTTACTCAATGAGCATAAATAATCAGAAGAATGATCATTTTGACAGGCCGATCATTTTGACATTTCCGCACTAAATCGTCTGTAACTTTTTGTTTAGACCTCAGAATGACACGAATCCAATGCCCACGTTAAGCTACCTAAATTTTTTATATTGTGATAAAATTTAAGACTACAATTGCTTTGACAAGTCCTCCAAGTAATCAAATCTATCCAAAACTACGTGATATCAAGCATTATGTTTCATTTATAATCATTTACTCAATGATCACCAATGAAAAGTTTGGAATGATCAATTTAACTGGCCGATGAACTTGACATGTCTGCACTAAATCGTCGTAACTTTTTATTTAGACCTTACAATGAAACGAATCCAATGCCCACGTTAAGCTAGCTCAATTTTCTATATTGTGATAGAATTTGAGACATATATCAATACAAAAAAGCGTATAAGTAATCCAATCTAGCCAAAACTGCATGATACCATGCATTATGCTCATTTAAAAGCATTTACTCAACAATTACCAGTGATAAGTTTGGAATGATCACTTTATTTTGCCGATCTATTTGACATGTATGCACTAAATCATTTGTATTTTTGATTTAGAGCCTAGAATGACACGAATCCAATGCCCACATTAAGCTAGATCAATTTTTTTATATTGTGACAAAATTTGAGATATAACTAGATACGAAAAAGCGTCCACGTACCCAATCGATCCCACACTACGTGACGCCATGCTTTATGCTTCATTTGTAAGCGTTAACTTCATGAGCACCACTGATCAGTTTAGAATGATCACTTTAACTGGCCGATCAACTTGATGTGTCCCCTCTAAATCGTTCGTAACTTATGATTTAGGCTCTAAATCATTTGTATCTTTTGATTTAGAGCCTAGAATGACACGAATCCAATGCCCACATTAAGCTAGATCAATTTTTTAGATTGTGACAAAATTTGAGATAGAACTAGATACGAACAAGTAACCAATCTATCCCACACTACGTGACGCCATGCTTTATGCTTCATTTATAAGCGTTAACTTAATGAGCACCAATGATCAGTTTAGAATGATCACTTTAACTGGCTGATCAACTTGACGTGTCCCCTCTGAATCGTCCGTAACTTATGATTTAGCGATCAGAATAACATGAATCCAATGCTCAAGTTAACCTAGCTCAATGGTGTATATTGTGACAAAATTTGAGACATGAATAGATACGAAAAAGCGTCCAAGTAATCTAATCTATCCCGATTTTTGTGATGCTATGCATTATGCTTCATTTAAAAGTCTTTACTCGATGAGCACCAATGATCAGTTAAGAAAGATCATTTCAACTGGCCGGTCAAGTTGACATGTCCGCACAAAATCATCCTTAACTTCTGATTTAGAGCTCAGAATAACACCAATCCAATGCCCACATTAAGGTAGCTCAATTTTTTTATATTGTGACAAAATTTGAGACAGAATTAGAAATGACAAATGGTCCAAGTAATCCAATCTATCCCAAACTGTGTGATGCCATGCTTTATGCTTCCTTTCTAAGCGTTTACATAATGAGCACCAATGATCAATTTAGAATGATCACTTTAACTGGACGATCAACTTGACATGTCCCCTCCGAATGGTCTGTAACTTAGGATTTAGAGTTCAGATTGACACGAATCCAATGCTCATGCTAAGCTAGTTCAATTTTCTATATTGTGACAAAATTTGAGACAGACGAAGGTACGACAAAGCGTTCAAGTAATCCAATATATCCCGAACTGCATGATGGCACGCATTATGTTTCATTTATAAGGATTTACTCAATGAGCATCAATGAGTTCAAGTAATCCAATATATCCCGAACGGCATGATGGCACGCATTATGTTTCTTTTATAAGGATTTACTCAATGAGCATCAATGATCAGAAGAATGATCATTTTAACTGGCTGATCAGATTGACATGTCCGTGCTAAATCGTCCGTAACTTTTGATTTAGAGTTCTGAGTGACACGAGTCCAATGCGCACGTTAAGCTAGCTCAAGTTTTTATACTGTGGCAGAATTTGAGACAGAACTAGATACAACAAAGCGGCCAAGTAATCTAATCTATTCCAAACAGCATGATGTCATGCTTTATGCTTCATTTATAAGCGTTTACTTGATGAGTAGCTCTATTTTCTATATTGTGAAAAAATTTTGAGACAATACAAAAAGCGTCCAAGTAGATACAAAATTCTGAGCTCTAAATCATAAGTTACGGATGATTCCGAGCGGATATGTCAAGTTGATCGGCCAGTTAAAGTAATCATTGGTGCTCATTAAGTAAATGCTTATAAATGAAGCATAAAGCATGACATCACACAGTCTGAGATAAATTGGATTACTTGGATGCTGGGTCGTATCTAATCCTGTCTCAAATTTTGTCACAATATAAAAAATTGATCAAGCTTAACATGGGCATTGGATTAGCGTGATACTAAGCTCCAAATCAAAAGTTATACGATTTAGTGCGGGCATGTCAAGTTGATCGGCTTGTTAAAGTGATCATTGTAAATCGATCGTTGGTGCTCATTGAGTAAAGGCTTATAAATGAAGCATAATGCATGACATCACGCAGTTTTTGCTAGATTGGATTACTTGGGTGCTTTTTTGTATTGTCTCAAAATTTTTTTCACAATATAGAAAATTGAGCTAGCTTAACGTGGGCATTGGATTCGCTTGATCAAAATGACACGAATCCAGTGCTCACGCTAATCTATCTCAATTTTCTATATTGTGACAAAATTTGATACCGAAGTAGATACGAAAAAGTGTCCAAGTAATCCATAGCTTGGAATGAAGACCAATGATTAGTTTGGAATGATCAATTTAACGGGCTGATGAACTTGACATGTCTACAATAAATCGTACATAGCTTTTGATTTAGACCTAAGAATGAAACGAATCCAATGGCCACGTTAAGCTAGCTAAATTTTCTATATTATAACAGAATTTGAGTTCTGATATAGATACGAAAAAGCGTCTAAGTAATCCAATCTAGCCAAAACTGCGTGATGCCATGCATTATGCTCATTTAAAAGCATTTACACAATAAGTACTAGTGATAAGTTTGGAATGATCACTTTATTTGGCCGTTCAACTTGACATGTCCGCACTAAATCATATGTAACTTTAGATTTAGAGCTTAAAATGTCACGTATCCAATGCCCACGTTAAGCTAGATCGATTTTTTATATAGTGACAAAATTTGAGACAAAACTAGATTCGACAAAGCGTCCAAATACCCAATCTATCCCACACTGCGTTATGCCACGCTTTATCTTCATTTATAAGCATTTACTTAATGAGCACCAATGATCAGTTTAGAATGATCATTTTAACTGGCCGTTCAACTTGACGTGTCCCCGCTGAATAGTCCATAACTTATGATTTAGAGATCAGAATGACATGAATCCAATGCTCACGTTAATCTAGCTCAATTGTCTATATTGTGAAAAAATTTTAGACAGAAATAGATACGAAACAGCATCCAAGTAATCTAATCTAGCCAAAAATGTGTGATGCCATGCAATATGCTCATTTAAAAGCATTTACTCAATAATTACCAGTGATTAGTTTGGAATGATCACTTTATTTGGCCGATCAACTTGACATGTCCGCACTAAATCATCAATAACTTCTGATTTCGAGCTCAGAATAACACCTATCCAATGTCCACGTTAAGCTAGCTCAATTTTTATATTGTGACAATATTTGAGAAAGAACTAGAAACGACAATGCGTCCAAGTAATCCAATCTATCCCAAACTGTGTGATGTCATGATTTATGCTTCTTTTATAAGTGTTTACTTAATGAACACCAATGATTAGTTTAGAATGATTACTTTAACTGGACGATCAACTTGACATGTCCCCACTGAATCGTTTGTAACTTAGGATTTAGAGCTCAGAATGACACGAATCCGATGCTCACGTTAAGCTAGCCCAATTTTCTATATTGTGACAAAATTTGAAACAGAAGTAGATGCGAAAAAGCGTTCAAGTAATCCAACCTATTCCGAACTGCATGATTCCACGCATTATGCTTAATTTATAAGGATTTACTCAATGAGCATCAATGATCAGAAGAATGATCATTTTAATTGGCCGATCAGAATGACACAAATCCAATGCCCACGTTAAGCTTGCTCCATTTTCTATATTGTGGCATAATTTGAGACCAAAATAGATATGACAAAGCGTCCAAGTAATCCAATCTATCCCGGACAGCATGATGCCATGCATTATGCATCATTTATATGCCTTTACTCATTGAACAACAATGATCTGTTTGGAATGATCAATTTAACTGGCCGATCAACTTGACATGTGTGCACTAAATGGTGCATAACATTTAATTTAGACCTAAGAATGACATGAATGCAATGCCCACGTTAAGCGAGCTCAATTTTCTATTTTGTGGCAAAATTTGAAAGAGAAATAGATTCAACAAAGAGTCCAAGTAATCCAATCCATCCCGAACCTCGCGATGCCATGCATTATGTTTCATTTATAAGCCTTTACTCAATGAGCACCAATGATCATTTAAAAAAGATTATTTTAACTGGCTAATCAACTTGACATGTCTCCACTAAATTGTCCGTAACTTTTGATTAAGACCTAAGAATGAACTGAATCCAATGCCATTGCTAAGCTAGCTCAATTTTCTACACTGTGGCAAAAGTTAAGACAGAACTAGATACGACAAAACGTCCAAGTAATCCAATCTATTCCAAACTGCGTGATGTCATGCTTTATGCTTCATTTATAAGCGATTACTTAATGAGCACCAATGATCAATTTAGAATGATCATTTTAACTTGCCGATCAACTTGACATATCCGTATTAAATCGTCCGTTACTTTTTTATTTTGAGTTAAAATGACACGAATCCCATGCCCCTGTTAAGCTAGATCAATTTTTGATATTGTAACAAAATTTGATACAAAACTAGATACGACAAAGCGTCCAAGTAATCCAATCTATCCCACACTGCATGATGCCATGCTTTATGCTTCATTTATAAGCGTTTACTTAATGAGCATCAATGATCACTTTAGAATGATCATTTTAACTGGCCGATCAACATGACATGTCCCCTCTAAATCGTCTATAACTTATGATTTAGAGCTTAGAATGACACAAATCCAATGCTCACGTTAAGCTAGCTCAATTTTCTATATTGGAACAAAATTTGAGATAGAAATAGATACAAAAAGCGTCCAAGTAATCCAATCTATCTCGATTTGCGTGATGTCATGCATTTGGCTTCGATTATAAGCCTTTACTCACTGAGTACCAATGATCAGTTAAGAAATATCATTTTAACTGGCCGATCAACTTGACATGTCCGCACTAAATCGTTCGCCACTTCTGATTTAGAGCTCAGAGTGACACGAATGCTATGCCCACGTTAAGATAGTTCAATTTTATATATTCTGACAAAATTTCAGAGAGAACTAGCTACGACAAAGCGTTCAAGTAATCCAATCTATCTCAAACTGCGTGATGCCATGCTTTATGCTTCCTTTATAAGCGTTTACTTAATGAGCACCAATGATCAGTTTTGGATGATAACTTTAACTGGACGATCAACTTCACATGTCCCCTCTGAATTGTCTGTAACTTAGGATTTAGAGCTCAAAATGACACAAATCCAATGCTCACGTTAAGCTAGTTCAATTTTCTATATTGTGACAAAATTTGAGATAGAAATAGATAGGAAAAAGCATCCAAGTAATCCAATCTATCCTGATTTGCTTGGTGACATGCATTATGCTTCATTTATAAGCCTTTACTCCATGAGCACCAATGATCAGTTAAGAAAGATCATTTTAAATGGCCGATCAACTTAACATGACCACACTAAATCGGTTGTAAATTTTTATTTATAGCTCCGAATGATATGAATGCAATGCCCACGTTAAGCTAGCATCATTTTTTATGTTGTACCAAAATTTAAGATAGAACTATATACGACAAAGCGTCCAAGTAATCTAAACTATCCTGGACTACGTGATGCCATGCTTTATGCTTCATTTATAAGCGTTTACTTAGTGAGCACCAATGATCAATATAGAAGGATCACTTTAACAGGCCGATCAACTTGACATGTCCGCTCTGAATCATCCGTAACTTATGATTTATAGCTCAGAATGACACGAATCCAATGCTCACGTTAAGCCAGCTCAATCTTCTATATTGTGATTAAATTTGAGACTGGAATAGATACAACAAAGCATCCAAGTAAAGCAGTCTATCCCAAACTGCGTGATGCCATGCATTTTTCTTTATTTATAAGCTTTTAATTAATGAGCACCAATGATCAATTTAGAATGATCATTTCAAGTTTCCGATCAACTTGACATACACAAAATAAATCGTCCGTAACTTTTGATTTAGAGCTATGAATGGCACGAATCCAATGCCCAAGTTAATCTAGCTCAATTTTCTATATTGTGATAAAATTTAAGACTAAAGTTGATTAGACAAGCCCTCCAAGTAATTAAATCTATTCAAAACTATGTGATGCTAGGCATTATGCTTCATTATTTAGCTTTTACTCAATGAGCACCAATGATCAACTAGGAATGATCAATTTAACTGGCCGATGAACTTGACATTTCTGCACTAAATTGTATATAACTTTTGATTGAGACCTTAGAATGACATGAATCCAATGCCCACGTTAAGATAGCTCAATTTTCTATATTGTTACAAAATTTGACACATATATAGATACGAAAAAGCATCAAAGTAATCCAATCTAGCCAAAACTGCATGATGCCATGCATTATGCTTTCATTTATAAAGCTTTGCTCAATGAGCACCAATGATCAGTTTAGAATGATCACTTTATTTTTCTGATCAACTTGACATGTCCGCACTAAATTGTCTGTAACTTTTGATTTAGAGTTTATAATGACACGAATCCAATGGCCACGTTAAGCTAGATCAATTTTTTATATTGTGACAAATTTTGCTACACAACTAGATACGACAAAGTGTACAAGTAATCTAAACTATCCCAGACTGCGTGAGCCCATGCTTTATGCTTCATTTATAAGCGTTTAATTAGTGAGAATCAAGGACCATTTAGAATGATCATTTTAACTGGACGATCAACTTGACATGTCCGCTCTGAATCGTCCCTAACTTACGATTTAGAGATCAAAATGACACGAATACATTGCTCACATTAAGCTAGCTCAATCTTCTATGTTGTGACAAAATTTGAGACAGAAATAGATACGACAAAGCGTCCAAGTAATACAATCTATCCCGAACTGTGTGTTGCCATGCATTATTCTTCATTTATAAGCCTTTACTCAATTAGCACCAAAGATCAGTTTAGAATGACCATTTCAAGTTGCAGATCAACTTGACATATCTGCACTAAATCGCCCGTAACTTTTGATTTAGACCTCGGAATTACACGAATCCAATGCCCACTTTAAGCTAGTTTAATTTTCTATATTGCGATAAAATTTAAGACTAAAATTGCTTTGACAAGTCCTCCAAGTAATCAAATCTATCCAAAACTACGTGATGTTATGCATTATGCTTCATTTATAAGCTTTTACTCAATGAGCACCAATGATCAGTTTGGAATGATCAATCTAACTGATCGATGAACTTGACATGCCTGCACTAAATTGTGTATAACTTTCGATTTAGACCCCAGAATGACACGAATCCAATGGCCAAGTTAAGCTAACGCAAGTTTCTCTATTGTGACAAAATTTGAGAAAGAAATATATACGACAAAGCGTCCAATTAATCCAATCTATCCCGATTTATGTGATGGCATACATTGTGCTTCATTTATAAGCATTTACTCAATGAGCACCAGCGCTTAATTTAGAAAGATGATTTTAACTGGCTGATCAACTTGACATGTTCGCACAAAATTGTCTGTAACTTCTTGTTTAGACCTCAAAATGACACGAATCCAGTGCCCACGTTTAGGTAGCTCAATGTTTTATATTCTGACAAAATTTGAGACAGAAGTAGAAATAAAAAAACGTCCAAGTACTCCAATCTATCCCAAACTACGTGATGTCATGCTTTATGCTTCCTTTATAAGCATTTACTTAATCAGCACCAATGATCAGTTTAGAATGATTAATTTAACTGGCCAATCAACTTGACATGTCCCCTCTGAATCGTCCGTAACTTATAATTTATAACTCAGAATGACATGAATTCAATGCTCACGTAAACTCAATTTCCTATATTGTGACAAAATTTGAGATAGAAATAGATAAGACAAAGTGTTAAAGTAATCCAATCTATCCTGATTTGCGCGATGCCATGCATTATTCTTCATTTATAAGCATTTATTTAATGGGCAACAATGATCAGTTAAGAAAGATCATTTTAACCGGCCTATCTACTTGACATGTCCGCATTAAATCGTGTGTAACTTCTTATTTTCTAAATTGTGACGAAATTTGGGATAGAAATAGATAGGAAAAAGCGTCCAAGTAGTCCAATCTAGACAAAACTGCATGATGCCATGCATTATGCATTATTTATAAGCCTTTACTCAATGAGCACCACTGATCAGTTTAGAATGATCACTTTAACTGGCCGATCAACTTGAAATGTTCACACTCTATCCTGTGTAACTTTTGATTTAGAGATTAGAATGACACCAATCAAATTCCCACGTTAAGCTAGATCAATTTTTTATATTGGGACAAAATTTGAGACAGAACTAGATATACAACAAAGCGTCCAAATAATCCAATCTATCACAGACTGCATGATGCCATGATTTATGTTTCATTTATAAGCGTTTACTTAATGAGCACCAATGATCAGTTTAGAATGATCACGTTAACTGGTCTATTAAATTGACATGTACGCTCTGAATCGTAGTAACTTATGATTTAGAGCTGAGAATGACACGAATCTAATCCTCACGTTAAGCTAACTCAATTTTCTATATTGTTACAAAATTTGAGATAGAAATAGATACGACAAAGCATCCAAGAAATCCTATCTATCACGAACTGCGTGATTCCATGTATTATGCTTCATTTATAAGCCTTTTCTCAATGAGCACCAATGATCAGTAAAGAAAGATCACTTTAACAGGCCGATCAACTTGACATGTCCGTCCAAAAGCATCCGTAACTTTTGATTTAGAGCTCAGAATGACACGAATCCAATGCCCACGTACATTAAGCTAGCTCAATTCTTTATATTGCAACTACATTTTAGTTAGAAATAGATACGACAAAGTATCCAAGTAATCCTATCTGTCCCAAACTGTTTGATTCCATGCATTATTCTTCATTTATTAGCTTTTACTCAATGAGAACCAATAATCAGTTCTGAATGATCATTTTAACTTGCCCATCAATTTGACATGTCCACACTTAATCGTCCGTAATTTTTGATTTAGAGCTCTGAATGACACGAATCCAACGCCCACGTTAATCTAGGTCAATTTTTCATATTGTGATAAATTTATCCAAAACTGTCCAAGTAATCAAATCTATCAAAACCTACGTGATGTCAGGCATTATGCTTCATTTATAATCCTTTACTCAATGAGCGCCAATGATCAGTTTAGAATGATAAATTTGATTGGGCGATCAACTTGACATATCTGCACTAAATCGTCCATAACTTTTGATTTATAGGTCATAATGACACGAATCCAATGCCAACGTTAAGCTAGCTCAAAATTTTCTATATTGTGATAAAATTTGGGGTAGAGATAGATACGAAAGCATCCAAGTAATCCAATCTAGACAAAACTGCGTGATGCCATTCATTATGCTTTATTTATAAGTCTTTATACAATGAGCACCACTGATCAGTTTATAAAGATCACTTTAACTGCCCGATCAACTTGACATGTCCGCACTATATCTTCTCTAACTTTTGATTTAGAGTTTAGAATGACACCAATCAATTTCCCACATTAAGCTAGATCAATTTTTTATATTGTGACAAAATTTGAGGCATAACTAGATAAAACAAAGTGTCCAAGTAATCCAATCTATCCCAGAATACATGATGCCTTGCTTTATGCTTCATTTATAAGCCTTTTCTCAATGAGCACCAATGATTAGTTACAAATGGTCATTTTAACTGCCCGATCAACTTGACATTTCCGCCCTAAATCGTCTGTAACTTTTGATTTATAGCTCAGAATGACAATAATCCAATCCCCGCGTTAAGCTAGCTCAATTCTTTATTTTGTGACGAAATTTGAGATGGAACTAAATACGACAAACCGTCCAAGTAATCCTATCTATCCCAAAATGTGTGATGCCATGCATTATTCTTCATTTATAAGCATTTACTCTATGAGCACCAATGATCATTTTAGAATGATCATTTTAACTTGCCGATCAACTTGACATGTCCGCACTAAATTATCTCTAACTTTTGATTTAGAGCTTAGAAGGACGCGAATCTAATGCCCACATTAATCTAGCTCAAGTTTTTCATATTGTGACAAATTTGAACAGAACAGGATACGACAACGGGTCTAAGTAGTCCAATCTATCCCAAATTGCATGATACCATGCTTTATGCTTCACTTATAAGTGTTTACCTAATGAGCACCAATGATCACTTTACTGGCCGATCAACTTGACATATCTGCACTACATCGTCCGTAACTTATGATTTAGAGCTCAGAATGAAAAGAATCTAATGCCCACGTTAATCTAGCTCAATTTTCTATATTGGGACAAAATTTGAGATAGAAATAGATATGACAAGGCGTCCAAGTAATCCAATCTATCGCGAACTGCGTGATGCCATGCATTATGCTTCATTTATACACCTTTAGTCAATGAGGAGCAGTGATCAGTTAAGAAAGACTATTTTAACTTGCCGATCAACTTAACATGTCCGCTCTGAATCGTACGTAACTTATGATTTAGAGACGAGAATGACACGAATCCAATGCTCATGTTTAGCTAGCTCAATTTTATATATTGTTACAAAATTTGTGACAGAAATAGATACGACAAAGCGTCCAAGTAATCCAATCTATCCCGAACTGCGTGATGCCATGGATTATACTTCATTCATAAGCATTTTCTCAATAAGCACCAATGATCAGTTTAGAAAGATCACTTTAACTGGCCGATCAACTTGACATATTCATCCTAAATCTTCCGTAACTTTTGATTTAGAGCTCTGAATCACACGAATCCTATGCCCACGTTAAGCTAGCTCAATTCTTTATATTGTGACTAAATTTAGGTTAGAAATAGATACGAGAAAGCATCCAAATAATCCTATCTATCCAAAACTGTTTGATGCCATACATTATTCTTCATTTATAAGCTTTTACTCAATGAACACCGATAATCAGTTTAGAATGATCATTTTAACTTGCCGATCAACTTGACATGTCCACACTTAATCGTCCATAATTTTTGTTTTAGAGCTCTGAATGAAACGAATCCAATGCCCACGTTAAGTTAGCTCAATATTTTATATTGTGATAAATTTATCCAAAACTGTCCACGTAATCAAATCTATTAAAAACTACGTGATGTCATGCATTATGCTTCATCTATAAGCCTTTAATCAATGAGCACCAATGATTATTTTAGAATGATCAATTTAATTGGGCGATCATATTGACATGTATGCACTAAATCGTTCATAACTTTTCATTTAAAGGTCATAATGACACGAATCCAATCCCCACGTTAAGCTAGCCCAAAATTTTCTATATTGTGACAAAATTTGGGGTAGAAATAGATAAGAAAAAGCATCCAAGTAATCCAATCTAGACAAAACTGGGTGATGTCAAGCATTATGCTTCATTTATAAGCATTTACTCAATGAGCACCACTGATCAGTTTAGAATGATCACTTTAACTGGCTGATCAGCTTGACATGTCCGCACTATATCATCTGTAACTTTTGATTTAGAACTTAGAATGACACCAATCAATTTCCCACGTTAAGCTAGATCAATTTTTTATAATTTGACAAAATTTGAGATATAACTAGATACAACAAAGTGTCCAAGTAATCCAGTCTATCCTAGACTGCATGATGCCATGCTTTATGCTTCATTTATAAGCTTTTCCCAATGAGCACCAATGATCAGTTAAGAAAGATCATTTGAACAGCCCAATCAACTTGACATGTCCGCCCTAAATCGTCTGTAACTTTTGATTTAGAGCTCAGAATAACGCGAATCTAATACCCACATTAAGGTAGCTCAAGTTTTTATATTGTGACAAACTTTGAGACAGAACAGGATACGACAAAGCCTCTAAGTAGTCCAATCTATCCTGAACTGCGTGATACCATGCTTTATGCATCATTTATAAGTGTTTACTTAATGAGCACCAATGATCACTTTACTAGCGGATCAACTTGACATGTCTGCACTAAGTCATCCGTAACTTATGATTTAGAGCTCTGAATGAAAAGAATCCAATGCCCACGTTAAGGTAGCTCCATTTTTTATATTGGGACAAAATTTGAGATCGAGATAGATACGAAAAAGCGTCCAAGTAATCCAATCTATCCCGAACTGTTTGATGCCATGCATTATGCTTCATTTGTACGCCTTTAGTCAATGAGCACCAGTGATCAGTTAAAAACGATGATTTCAACTGGCCGATCAACTTGACATATCTGCACTAAATCATCCGTCACTTTTGATATAGAGCTCAAAATGACACAAATCCAATGCCCACGTTAAGCTAGCTCAATTTTTTATTTTGTGACAAAACTTGAGAGAGAACTAGATACAAGAAAGCGTCCAAGTAATCTTATCTATCACAAACTGCGTGATGCCATGAATTATTCTTCATTTAGAGGCATTTACTCTATGAGCACAAATGATCAATGTAGAATGACCATTTTAACTTGCCGATCAACTTGACATGTCCGCGCATCAATCTATCCCGAACTGCGTGATACCATGCATTTTTCTTCATTTATAAGCTTTTACTCATGAGGATCAATAATTAGTTTAGAATAATCATTTCAAGTTGCAGAATAACTTGACATATCCACACTAAATCGTCCGTAACTATTGATTTAGAGCTGAGAATGACTCGAATCCAATGCCCACATTAATCTAGCTCAATTTTCTATATTGTGATAAAATTTAAGACTAAAATTTCTTTGACATGTCCTCCAAGTAATGAAATCTATCCAAAACTACGTGATGTTATGCATTATGCTTAATTTATAAGCTTTTAATCAATGAGCGCCAATGATCTGTTTGGAATGATCAATTTAACTGGACGATGAACTTGACATATCTGCACTAATTTGTCTATAACTTTTGATATAGACCTCAGAATGACACGAATAAAATGTCCAAGTTAAGCTAACTCAATTTTCTCAATTGTGACAAAATTTGAGACAGAAATAGATATGACAAAGCGTCCAAGTAATCCAATCTATCCTGATTTGCGTGATTCCATGCATTGTGCTTCATTTATAAGCATTTACTCAATGAGCACCAATACTCAGTAAAGAATGATCATTTTAACTTGCCGATCAACTTGACAGTTCCGCACGAAAGTTTCCGTAACTTCTGATTTAATGGTCAGAATGACACGAATCCAGTGCCCACGTTAAGCTAGCTCAATTTTTTATATTGTATCTAAAATTTTAGACAAAACTAGAAACGAAAAAAAGTCCAAGTAATCCAATCTATCCCAAACTGCGTGATGTCATGCTTTATGCTTCCTTTATAAGCTTTTACTTAATGAACACCAATGATCAATTTAGAATGTTCATTTTAACTGGCCGATCAACTTGACATGTCCCCTCTGAATCGTCCGTAACTTATGATTTAGAGCTTAGAATGACACGAATCCAATGCCCACGTTAAGGCAGCTCAATTTTCTATATTGTGATAAAATTTGTGACTGGTTTAGATACGACAAAGCGTCCAAGTAATCCAATCTATCCCAAATTGCGTGATCCCATGCATTATTTTTTATTTATAAACTTTTACTCAATGAGCACCAATGATCACTTTAGAATGATCATTTTAACTTGCCAATCAACTTGACATGTTCGCATTAAATCATCCATAATCTTTGATTTTGAGCTCCGAATGACAAGAATCCAATGCTTACGTTAAGGTAGCTCAATTTTTTATAATGTGATAAAATTTAAGACTAAAAAAGGTTTGACAAGTCCTCTAAGTAATCAAATCTGTCCAAAAGTACATGATGTCATGCATTATGCTTCATTTATAAGCCTTTACTCAATGAACACCAATGATCAGTTTACAATTTAGAATGATCAATTCAACTGGCTGACCAACTTGACATGTCTGCACTAAATCATTCATAAGTTTCTATTTATAGCTCATAATGACACGAATCCAATGCCCACGTTATGTTAGCTCAATTTTCTATATTGTTACAAAATTTAAGGAAGAAATAGATACGAAAAAGCGTCGAAATAATCCAATATAGCCAAAACTGCGTGATGCAATGCATTATGCTTCATTTATAAGCCTTTACTCAATGAGCGCCAATGATCAGTTTAGAATGATCACTTTAACTGGCCGATGAATTTAACATGTCCGCACTAAATATTCCATATCTTTTGATTTAGATCTTAGAATGACACAAATCCAATGCTCACGTTAAGCTAGATCAGTTTTTTATATTGTGACAAAATTTAATACAAAACTAGATACAAGAAAGCATCCAAGTAATCCAATCTACCCAAAATTGCATGATGCCATGTATTCTTCATTTATAAGCCTTTACTCAATGAGCACCAATGATCAGTTTAGAATGATCACTTTAACTAGCCAATCAACTTGACACGTTTGCACTAAATCATCCGTAAGAATGACATGAATCCAATGCACACGTTAAGCTAGATTCCATTTTTTATATTGTCACAAATTTTGAGAGAGAACTAGATACCACAAAACGTCCAAGTAATATAATCTATCACAAACTGTGTGATGTCATGCTTCATGATTCATTTAGAAACGTTCACTTAATGAGCACCAATGATTAGCTTAGAATAATCACTTTTAGTGGCCGATCAAGTTGACATCTCCCCTATGAATCGTCCGTAATTTATGATTTAGAGCTCAGAATGACACCAATCCAATGCTCATGTTGAGCTAGCTCAATTTTCTCTATTGTGACAAAATTTGAGACAAAAATAGATACGCCAAAGAGTACAAGTAATCCAATCTAGCCAGAACTGCATGATGCCATGCATTATTCTTCATTTATAAACTTTTACTCAATAAGCACAAATGATCAGTTTAGAATGATCATTTTAACTTGACATGTCCACATTAAATCGTCCATAACCTTTGATTTAGAGCTCAGAATGACAAAAATCCAATGCTCACGTTAAGCTAGTTCAATTTTTTATAATGTGATAAAATTTAAGACTAAAAACGGTTTGACAAGTCCTCTAAGTAATCAAATCTATCCAAAACTACGGGATATGCATTATGCTTCATTTATAAGCCTTTACTGAATTAGCTCAAATGATCAGTTTAGAATGATGAATTTAACTGGGCGATCAAATTGACATCTCCGCACTAAATCCTCCATAAGTTTTGAGTTATAGCTTATAATGACACGAATCTAATGCCCACATCAAGCTAGCTCCAAATTTTCTATATTGTGACAAAATTTGATACCGAAATAGATATGAAAAACCTTTCCAATAATCCAATCTACCCAAAATTGTGTGATGTCATTATGCTTCATTTATAAGCATTTACTTAATAAGCAGCAATGTTCAGTTTAGAATGATCACTTTTACTAGACAATTAACTTGAAAATTCCGCACTAAATCGTTCGTTACTTTTGATTTTGAGCTTAGAATGATAAATTCCCACGTTAAGCTAGATCAATTGTTTATATTGTGACAAAACTTGCGACAGAACTAGATACAAAAATGCGTCCAAGTGATCTAAACTATCTCAGACTACGTGATGTCATGCCTTATGCTTCATCAATAAGCGTTTACTGAATGAGCACCAATGAACAATTTAGAATGATCACTTTAACAGGCCGATCAACTTGACATGTCCGCTCTGAATCGTCCGTAACTTATGATTTAGAGCTCAGAATAACATGAATCCAATGCTCACGTTAAGCTAGCTCACTTTTCTATATTGTGACAAAATTTAAGATTAAAATTGATTTGACAAGTCTTCCAAGTTATCAAATCTGTCCAATAATACGTGATGCTATGCATTATGATTCATTTCTAAGCCTTTACTCAATGAGCACCAATGATCTGTTTGGTATGATCAATTTAACTGGCCGATGAACTTCACATGTTTGCACTAAATTGTCTATAACTTTTGATTAGACCTCCGAATGACACGAATCTAATGCCCAAGTTAAGCTAGCTCAAATTTCTCTATTGTGACAAAATTTGAGACAGAAATAGGTACAAAAAGGGTCCAAATAATCCAATCTATCCCGATTTGCGTGATATCATGCACAGTGATTCATTTATTAGCATTTACTCAATGAGCAACAATGTTGAGTTAAGAAAGATCATTTTAAACGGCCGATCAACTTGACATGTCCGCACGAAATGGTCCGTAACTTTTGATTTAGAGCTTAGAATGACACGAATCCAGTGCCCACGTTAACCTAGCTCAATTTTTTATATTTTGACATAATTTGAGATAGAACTAGAAACAAAAAAACGTCCAAGTAATCCAATCTATCCCAAATTGCGTGATGTCATGCTTTATGCTTCCTTTATAAGCGTTTACTTAATGAGCACCAATGATCAGTTTAGAATGATTACTTTTGCTGGCCAGTCAACTTAACATGTCCCCTCTGAATCGTTCGTCACTTATGTTTAGAGCTCACAATGACACGAATCGAATTCTCACGTTAAGCTATCTTAATTTTCTATATTGTGACAAAATTTGAGATAGAAGTAGATAAGACAAAGCGTTAAGTAATCCAATCTATCCTGATTTGCGTGATGCCATGCATTATGCTTCATTTATAAACCTTTACTTAATGAGCACCAATGATCAGTTAAGAAAGATCATTTTAACCGGCCGATCAAATAGACATGTCCGCACTAAATCGTGTGTAACTTGTGATTACGAGCTCAGAATGACACGAATCCAATGGCCACGTTAAATTAGCTCAATTTTCTATATTGTGATAAAATTTAAGACTAAAATTGCTTTGACAAGTCCTCCAAGTAATCAAATCTAGCTATCCAAAACTATGTGATGTCATGTATTATACTTCATTTATAAGCCTTTACTCAATGAGCACTAATGATCAGTTTGGAATGATCATTTTACAGGCCGATCAATTTGACATGTCTGCACTAAATCGTCCATAGCATTTTTTAATAGCCCATAATGATAGGAATCCAATGATCAAAATTTGAGATAGAAATAGATACGATAAAATTTGAGATAGAAATTTGAGATAGAATCGTCTATTATGACAAAATTTGAGATAGAAATAGATACGATAAAGCGTCCAAGTAATCCAATCTATCCAAAACTACGTGATGACATGCATTATGCTTCATTTAAAAGCCTTTACTCAATGAGCGCCAATGATCAGTTTAGAATGATCACTTTAACTGGCAGATGAATTTAACATGTACGCACTAAAGTTTCCATATCTATTGATTTAGAACTTAGAATGACAATTTTTAATCCAATGCCCATGTTAAGATAGATCAATTTTTTATATTGTGACAAAATTTAATACAAAACTAGATACGAGAAAGCGTCCAAGTAATCCATTGTATCACAAACTGCGTGATGTCATGCTTTATGCTTCATTTATAAGCATTTACTCTATGAGCACCAAAGGTCAATTTAGAATGATCACCTTAACTGGCCGATCAAGTTGGCATGTCCGCATTAAATCATTCGTAACCTTTGATTTGAATCTCAAAATTACACGAATTCAATGCCCACATTAAGCTAGCTCAATTTTCTATATGGTGACAAAATTTGAGACAAAAATAAATACCAAAAAGCACCCAAGTAATCCAATCCAGCCAAAACTGTGTGATGCCATGCATTATGCTTCATTGATAATCCTTTACTCAATGAGCACCAATGATCAGTTTAGAATGATCACTTTAATTGCCCGATCAACTTGTCATGTCCTCACTAAATCATCTGTAACATTTGGTTTAGAGCTTAGAATGACACGAATCCTAGCCCACGTTAAGCTAGATCTATTTTTTATATTGTGACAAAATTTGTGACCAAACTAGATACGACAAAACGTCCAAGTAATCTAATCTATCCCAAACTGCATGATGCCATGCTTTATGCGTTATTTATGAGCGTTTAGTTAATGAGCACCAATGATCGAATTAGATTGATCACTTTAACTATTGGATCAAATTGACATGGCTGCTCTGAATCGTCCGTAACTTATGATTTAGAGCTCAGAATGACACGAGTCAAATGCCCACGTTACGCTAACTCCATTTTCTATATTGTCACATTATTTGGGACCGAAATTGATACCAAAAAGCATTCAAATAATCCAAACTATTCAGAACTGCGTGACGCCATGCATTATGCTTCATTTATAAGCCTTTACTCAATGCGCACCAATGATCAGTTTAGAATGATCATTTCAAGTTGCCGATCAATTTGACATATCCTCACTAAATCGGTTGTAATTTTTGATTTAGATATCAAAATGACATGAATTCTATGCCCAAGTTAAGGTAGCTCAATTTTCAATATTGTGATAAAATTTAAGACTAAAATTGGTTTGACAAGTCCTCAAAATTATCAAATCTATCCGAAAGTACGTGATATCATGCATTATGCTTCATTTATAAGCCTTTACTCAATGAGCACCAATGATCAGTTTGGAATGATCAATTTAACAGGCCGATGAACTTGACATGTCCGCACTAAATCATCTGTAACTTTTGATTCAGACCTCAGAATGACACGAATCCAATCCCCACGTTAAGCTAGCTCAATTTTCTATATTGTTACAAAAATTGAGACAGATATAGATACGAAAATACGTCCAAGTAATCCAATCTAGCCAAAACTGTGTGATGCCATGCATTATGCTTCATTAATAAACATTTACTCAATGAGTCCTAATGATCCGTTTAGAATGATCACTTTATTTGCTAATAAACTTGACATTTTCGCACTAAATTGTCCATAACTTTTGATTTAGGCCTTAGAATGACACGAATCCAATAGCCACATTAAGCTAGATCAATTTTTTATATTGTAACAAAATTTGAGACAGAAATAGATATGACAAAGCGTCCAAGTAATCCAGTCTATCCAGATTTATGGGATGCCATGCATTATTCTTCATTTATAAGCATTTACTCAATGAGCACCAATGATCAGTCAAGAAAGATTTTAACTGGCCGATAAACTTGACATATGCGCACAAAATTGTCCGTTACTTCTGATTTAGAGCTTAGAATGACACGAATCCAGTGCCCACGTTAAGCTAACTCAATTTTATATATTATGATAAAAATTTCAGACATAACTAGAAACAAGAAAGTGTTCAAGTAATCCAATCTATCCTAAACTGCGTGATGACATGCTTTATGCTTCCTTTATAAGCGTTTACTTAATGAACACCAATGATCAGTTTAGAATGTTCATTTTAACTGGTCGGTCAACTTGACATGTCCCTTATGAATCGTCCCTTATGAATCGTCCGTAAGTAATGATTTAGAGTTAAGAATGACACGAATCCAATGCCCACGTTAAGGCAGCTCAATTTTTTATATTGTGATAAAATTTGTGATAGCATTAGATACGACAAAGCGTCCAAGTAATCCAATCTATCTCAAACTGCGTGATGCGATGCATTATTTTTTATTTATAAACGTTTACTCAATAAGCACCATGATCACTTTAGAATGATCATTTTAACTTGCCGATCAACTTGATATGTCCGCATTAAATCGTCCATAACCTTTGATTTAGAGCTCCGAATGACAAGAATCCAATGCTCACGTTAATCTAGATCAATTTTTTATAATGTGACAAAATTTAAAACTAAAAATGGTTCGACAAGTTCTCTAAGTAATCAAATCTGTCCAGAAGTACGTGATGTCATGCATTATACTTCATTTATAAACCTTTACTCAATGAACACCAATGATCGGTTTAGAATGATCAATTTAACTGGCTGACCAACTTGACATGTCTGCACTAAATCGTTCATAAGTTTCTATTTATAGCTCATAATGACACGAATCCTATGCCCACGTTAAGATTGCTCATTTTCTATATTGCAATAAAATTTAAGACTAAAATTGCTTTGACAAGTCCTCAAAATGATCAAATCTATCCAAAAGTACGAGATGTCATGCATTATTCTTCATTTATAAGCCTTTACTCAATGATCACCAATGATATGTTTGGAATGATCAATTGAACAGACCGATGAACTTGACATGTCCACACTAAATCATCCGTAACTTTTTATTTAGACCTCTGCATGACACGAATACAATGCCCACGTTAAGCTAGCTCAATTTTCTATATTTTACAAAAATTGAGACAAATATAGATACGAAAATGCGTCCAATTAATCCAATCTAGCCAAAACTGTTTGATGCCATGCATTATGCTTCATTTATAAACCTTTACTCAATGAGGCCCAATGATCAGTTCAGAATGATCACTTTATTTGTTGATCAACTTTACATTTCCGCACTAAATCGTCCATAACTTTTGATTTAGGGCCTAAAATGACACGAATCCAATGGCCACGTTAAGCTAGATCAATTTTTGATATTGTGACAAAATTTGAAACTTAAATATACACGACAAATCGTCCAAGTAATCCCGTCTATCCTGATTTATGGGATGTCATGCATTATTCTTCATTTATAAGCATTTACTCAATGAGCACCAATGATCAGTTAAGAAAGATTTTAACTGGCTGATCAACTTGTCATGTGCGCACGAAATCGTCCGTTACTTCTAATTTAGAGCTTAGAATGACATGAATCCAAAGCCCACGTTAAGCTAACTCAATTTGTTTTATTGTGACCAAATTTGAGACAGAACTAAAAACGATAGTGTCCAAGTAATCCAATCTATCCCAAACTGCGTGATGTCATGCTTTATGCTTCCTTTGTATTTACTTAATGAGCACCAATGATCAGTTTAGAATGATCACTTTAACTAGCCGATAAACTTGACATGTCCATACTAAATCGTCAGTAACTCATTATTTAGAGCTCAGAATGACACGAATGAAATGCCCACGTTATGCTAACTCAATTTTCTATATTGTGACAAAATTTAAGACAGAAATAGATACGACAAAGCATCCAAGTAATCCAAACTATTCCGAACTATGTGATGCCATGCATTATGCTTCATTTATAATCCTTTACTCAATGCGTACCAATGATCAGTTTAGAATTATCACTTTAATTGGCTGATCAACTTGACACGGGGCTAAAGGCGGCCCACCTAATGGCTTCCCCTTCCCTTTGTTCAAAAATGGAGGACGAAAGGTAGCCATCGCTACGTAGAGCGTCCTGTAGCTTCACTTCAATATCAAATTGAAGATCCGGTATTCAAAAGTCTTCCTTGGTTCCACCCTCACATTCATGAAAGAGATTGCCTAAAAGGGCTTTATGCAAGCAGAAAAACGACCTTTCTGACAATTCACAGGTTGTAGCTTGACCCCGGTCTCGGGACTTCCCAAGTCACTCCTATAAAGATCCCCGGTTCTACCTCCTTCTGCAAGAGTGATCTATCCCGTCAATCCCACCCGCGAGCTATACATTCTAACCTTCTTTGCCTAGCAAGATACGTCTACTAAATCGTTTATAACTTTTGATTTAGAGCTCAAAATGACACGAATACTATGTCCACGTTAAGCTAGCTCAATTTTCTATATTGTGATAAAATTTAAGACTAAAATTGATTTGACAAGTCCTCAAAATTATAAAATCTTTCCAAAACTACGTGATGTCATGCATTATGCATAATGTATAAGACTTTACTCAATGAGCACCAATGATCAGCTTAGAATGATCAATTTAACTAGTCGACCAACTTGACATGTCTGCACTAAATTGTTCATAACTTTTGATTTATACCTCATAATGACATAAATCCAATGCCCACGTTGAGCTAGCTCAATTTTCTATATTCTGACAAAATTTGAGACCAAAATAGATACGAACAAACGTACAAGTAATCCAATCTAGCCAAAACTGCATGATGCCATGTATTATGCTTCATTTATAAGCCTTTACTCAATGAGCACCAATGATCAATTTAGAATGATCACTTTAACTGGCCGATCAATGTGACATGTCCGCACTAAATCGTTCATAACTTTTGATTTAGAGCTCAGAATGACACGAATCTAATTCCCACGTTAAACTAGCTCAATTTTTTATATGCTGACAAATTTGAGACATAACAAGATACGACAAAGGGTCGAAATAGTCCAATCTATCCCATCCTACGTGCTGCCATGCTTTATGCTTCATTTATAAGTGTTTAGTCAATGAGCACCAATGACCAGTTTAGAATGATCACTTTAACTAGCTCATCAACTTGACATGTCCGCACTAAATCGTCTGTATTTATGATTCAAAGCTCATAAGGACACGAATCCAATACCCACGTTAATTTAGCTCAGTTTTTTATGTTGTTATAAAACTTAAGACAGAAATAGATACGATAAAGCCTCCAAATAATCTAATCTATCCCAAACAGTGTGATGTCATGTTTTATGCTTCCTTTATAAGCGTTTACTTAATGAGCACAAATGATCTGTTTAGAATTTTCATTTTAACTGGCCGATCAACTTGACATGTCCCTTATGAATCGTCCATAGCTTATGATTTAGAGCTTAGAATGAAACGAATCCAATGCCCACGTTAAGGCATCTCAATTTTCTATATTGTGAAAAAATTTGTGACTAAATTAGATATGACGAAGCGTCCAAGTAATCCAATCTATCACAAACTGCGTGATGCCGTGTATTATTTTTTATTTATAAACTTTTACTCAATATGCACCAATGATCACTTTAGAATGATCATTTTAACTTGCCGATCAACTTGACATGTCCGCATTAAATCATCCATAACCTTTGATTTAGAGCTAAAAATGACAAGAATCCAATGCGCTCCAATGGTCACGTTAAGCTAGCTCAATTTTTTTATAATGTGAAAAAATTTAAGACTAAAAATGGTTCGACAAGTCCTCTAAGTAATCAAATCTGTCCAAAAGTATGTGATCTCATGCATTATGCTTCATTTATAAGCCTTTACTCAATGAACACCAATGATCAGTTTAGAATGATCAATTTAGCTGGCTAACCAACTTGACATGTATGCAATAAATTGTTCATAAGTATATATTTATAGCTCATAATGACACGAATCCAATGCCCATGTTAAATTAGCTCAATTTTCTATATTGTTACAAAATATGAGACAAAAATAGATACAAAAAAGCGTCCAAATAATCCAATACAGCCAAAACTGTGTGATGCCATGCGTTATGCTTCATTTATAAGCCTTTACTCAACGAGCACCAATGATCACTTTAGAATGATCACTTTAACAGGACGATCAACTTGACATCTCCGCACTAAATCGTTCATAATTTTTTATTTAGAGCTCAGAATGGCACAAATCCAATGCTCACGGTAAGCTGGCTAAATTTTTTATATTGTGACAAAATTTGAGATAGAAATAGATACGAATAAGCGTCCAAGTAATCCAATCTACCCAAAACTGCATGATGCCATGCATTATTCTTCATTTATAAGTCTTTACTCAATGAGCACCAATGATCAGTTTAGAATGATCACTTTAACTAGCCGATAACTTGACATGTTCGCACTAAATCGTCCGTAACTTTTAATTTAGAGCTCAGAACCACATGAATCCAATGCCCACGTTAAACTAGATTCCAATTTTTATATTGTCACAAACTTTGAGAGAGAACTAGATATCACAAAGCGTGCAAGTAATATAATCTATCACAGACTGTGTGATGCCATTCATTATGCTTCATTTATAAGCCTTTACTCAATGAGCACCAATGATCAATTTATAATGATCACTTTAACTGGCTGATCAACTTGACATGTCCCTACTAAATTGTCCAAAACTTTTGATTTAGAGCTTAGAATGACACGAATCCAATGCCCATGTTAATCTATATCAATTTTATGTATTGTGACAATATTTGAGATAGAACTAGATACAACAAAGATGCCAAGAAATCCAATCTATCCCATACAGCGTGATGCCATGCTTTATGCTTAATTAATAACTGTTTACTTAATGAGCACCAAGGATCAGTTTAGAATGATCACTTTAACTGACCGATCAAATTGACATGTCCGCTTTGAATCGTCCGTAACGTATATTTAGCGCTCAGAATTATATGAATCCAATGCTCACGTTAAGCTAGCTCAATTTTCAATATCGTTACAAAATTTGAGAGTGATATAGATACGACAAAGCGCCCGAGTAATCCATTCTATCCCGAACCCCACGTGATGCCATGCATTATGCTTCATTTATAAAGCTTTTCTCAATGAGCACCAATGATCACTTAAGAAAGATCATTTTAACTGGCCAATCAATTTGACATATCTACACTAAATCGTCCGTAACTTTTGATTTAGAGATCAGAATGACACGAATCCAATGCCCATGTTAAGGTAGATCAATTTTCTATATTGTGATAAAATTTAAGACTAAAATATCCCTGAAAATTCGTCCAAGTAATCAAATCTATCCAAAACTACGGATGTCATGCATTATACTTCATTTATAAGCCTTCAGTGATCAATTTGAAATGATCAATTTTATTGGCCGATCAACTTGACATGTCTGCACTAAATCGTCCATAACTTTTTATTATAGCTCCTAATGACAAGAATCCAATGCCCACGTTAAACTAGCTCAGTTTTCGAGATAAATTTTTTAAACTAGATAAATTTTTTAAATGGTGACAAAATTTGAGACAGAACAAGATGCAACAAAGCATCCAAGTAACCCAATCTATCCCAGACTGCATGATGTCATGCTTTATGCTTCATTTATAAGCGTTACTTAATGAGCACCAACGATCAGTTTAAAATGATCACATGAACTGGCCGATCAACTTGACATGTCCGCTCAGAATCGTACGTAACTTATGATTTAGAGCTTATCATGACACAATTCCAATGCTCACGTTAAGCTAGCTCAATTTGCTTTAATGTGTTTTAAATTTGAGATAGAAATAGAAATGACAAAGCGTCCAAGTAATCCAATCTATCCTGAACTTCATGATGCCATGCATTATGCTTCATTTATAAGCCTTTTCTCAATGAGCACCAATGATCACTTTCTCATTAAGCTCAATTTTCTACATTGTGATAAAATTTAAGACTAAAATATCCCTGAAA